>DWDX01004967.1:0-11043 GCA_018245675.1 Agara michaeli | reverse complement strand
TACGTGCGTTTTATAAGTAACATTTAAATATCACTCGCTGTAACGGTGAAGGAAAACATCGTGAGGAAACCTGCACATTTTCATTTCATTTCATCATCATCCCATACACTCAGGTGCAGCTTTCGTCTTGATGCTTCCCATTGTTGATTTTGATGAATTTGGATCTAGATCACCGGAGTGGGAGACTTAAGTTCGAAGCACTAGCTATCACTGCTTTTGAATTGAATATATTTAAACTTAATCCTGCAGTTGAATTAAGCTCTGAGCGTAGCGAAGAGAAGACAGGAGAGCAATTAAAATACTTCAAGTCGACTAAAGTTATTATTTCAGTAAATGTTACTGGTTTCCTCAATTTCACTCCAAAGTTTAGAACTTTCATCTTCGGGAAAATAAATATGCTTAAGATGATTTCTTTTGCAAAGATAAATAATTTTATATTCGCCGATGTAGTACTTTATAGATTATTCAATGAGATAAGATCTCTAAATGAGACAAACATTTAATATTGAATGCAAAACGATTTTGCACGCGGAAGAACTAACAAGTCACCGATAAAGAAGAAGAAAGAGTTCGTTGAAAAAATACATATTATTTCTTTAACAAATCCATTCACGGCATACAGAATTTAAGAATTTTGTATAACCATGGAGTTTGGGCTAATTCTCTGAGCTTAATTTTAAGTAATAAGCTCAATGGAATATTCATAAAAGTTTGTTTATTGAAAATTATGTGTTATCTTGAGTGCAAGTCTTTTACGACCCACTTCTGGGCACAGCTGTTTCCTGTGGTCACTGGAGGCTCTGACAGATGTATTTCAAACGCCTTTAGCTCTGCCGACGACGATGACAATCCCGAAGCCTCTTTTTATGTTAAATTTTATGTTACATAATATAACTACTAGACTTTACATACGTTATGTATGTTTTTCATAGAACTGTTTATTATATCCATACCCAGTGGACACTCCTCAGACCGGGAGGAAGAGTTCTGTCTGCCTGCAGCTTGTCAAAAAGTAGTATTCATTGTCGGCATCTATTAAGCCGACGCATCTAATTTGGCGGTGTTTCATATAACAGTGAATATAAACTTTCTAGGCAAGCCTGTTGTATTCAAAACTATATCTCACTCGCTACCAGATAAGCTCATAGTCAAACGTACGCGTATATTAAAAAAAATGTGATAAACTAAGAATTATTATTATTTATTTATTAGCAACAATAAACTTTACAGGGATCATTATTTAAACTTATGGTTGTTGCTTAGTATGTTATGCTATGTTCAATGAATAAAATTTGATTTGATATTTACGGCTACAACAACTGCTTATGTTGAATTAACTGATGCTAAATTGGGAACCATAATTATCTCGTTTAAAACAATACGCTGGACATGCACTCGCTATATTGTCAGCGAATGAGCGATACGCAAGAGATATTCAGCTAAGTGTCTGCGAATGTATGTCTTAAATAATAAATAAACCACCCACTATTGCATATTTCGTAATTTGTATTCACTACATAGTATAAAACAAAGTCTCTCGTTCTCGTCGCTTTCTCTGTCCCTATATCCCTATGTATGTCTAAATCTTTAAAACTACGCAACGGATTTTGATGCGGTTTTCTTAATCGATAGAGTGACTGAGGAGGAAGGTTTATATGTATAATAACATTTGTATAATAATATATGCGCGGGATGAAGTCGCGGGCAAAAGCTAGTACTTTTATAAAACGATATATTTCAGTTAAGTATTATTTTTGTCCTCGTGTCGCTATTTGGTATATGTACGACCTGTGTGTTAAAGCTTGCATTAAATTAGTGCGTTGATATTATCGCCCGACGCTGTTTAGTTTATGACATAAATTTCAATTAATTTTAACGGCGTTACAACTGAAATTGTACTGACCCGATTCTGTCAATGTGTCTGACGGAACGTGTTAACGAATTGACAAATTGCGTTAGTTTTCATACAGTAGCCGTTAACCTGATAAACTGGTTGCCGAGACTTTTACGAGAAACAAGCCGTTTTGTTTTTGTTCATTTCCTGCCTTATAAGGTAGCGTAGGTACATACGCGGCCGGAGGTGGTGTACGCAATGGTGTTCCTTTAGTCGTGAAGAAACCTTTTCCAGTTGCGGCTTTCAGCGGAAACTCTTTTCAAACTCTCACCCCTTAGCCACTGGAACTGTAAAAAATAGTAGGACTGGGGCAAACTAGGCTAATAAAGTAGCTATTATTCATAACGATACGGCAAATGTGAACAAAAAGTGAATAAAAACAAATTTGAAGAAAACGAAGGTTATAATTTAGACATAATTTTTTAAACAATGTAAAATTTATGAAAACAATGGCTGGAAATTATTGACGGAAGGTTCGGATTAAATCTTTTTTGTTGTTCGGTCGAGTTTTGTCGAAGGGCGGGAAAGGGCAGGGGTCGCAAGTACGGTATTGTGATGTTTATACAAGTGACTCCACTTAATTTCCATTTGGATTCGTTGGTTTCTTTTAAGATTCAAATTATACGGGGCTTGAAATGTCTCGGAACAGTAAAAATGTAATATTGCGATTAAATTTTGGGCAATATGCTTACCAGACGGTACAATCTCTTGTGGTCACCGCGAGGGTGCGGGTTGTAATAAAGGGTAAGTTAGAAACAACGTTTTTAATGTAAACGCAGGCAAGAAACAATGAATGCACATTACACAACAAACACCTGACAACTACGTACAACAATAAAAATACCTAGGAAATGTAATAATAGCACAAATTCTTTCCAATTTTTGTGATAAAACGTTGTCACATATGGGACTGGACTCAGCGTAAGCTGTACCCGATGCGGCGACCGCAGCGCTGATTTTCAGTCTTCAGATTTAGTACTACTTCTATTATTCTACTTATGTTTTGAGGATTTATTCTTAGGCAGTTGTTTAAGCGATTGTATTAAATCTAGACTTCGTCTACCTCAATGGCTACCTACCTACATTGAGTGCTAAAATAATAACAAGTTTATTTGTTTGCAATTCATAATGTGTTAAGTCCTGAATAATCAACACGAAAGCTAGCTCTTAGGCGTCTAAACTCCTTGTTGATTAAATAGGTAATTTACTGTTACGTAAGATCAAAGCACATTGAATACCTTCTCAAATATGTAGGACTTTGTTCTAATGGTGATGAATACAGTTGACAATGTCTGCGAGCATGACTCAGTCCGATTGATCCTTTGGGATTACCGTGGAGATTGGATGTAGGTAATGTTTACTTTGAGGCAGCTCGTTATATGTTCGTTTAGAGATTGACTTCAGTGTCATGCACGTAATAGAAATATTTCTTTTGTGATTAACTGTATTTTTTTAATCTGACCGATATGAAAATGCTTTTTTGGTTTCGAAAAATAGTTAACTTATAAACAAATTGTGTTTTTATGTCATTACAAACTTTACCTAGTGGATGATATGTAGGGCTAAATTGAATCATAATCTGAAGATGGAAAATAATGTATATCAATCCTATGATCCTACCACTTGTGGGATACATTCATATAGAATTTAATATAGCCGAAAACATAAAACACCTAATGTTGGTAATAAACATAAATGTAAATCTACATTTATATTTATGTTTATCTATATCTACATTTATTAATGTATATCTACATTTATTTACTAAATAAACGCGGCAAGAGTTCTTTAATATCATGAGTAGAAAATAAATATATATGTATTTATGTTTAATAGATATCCAAACGGACATAGTGACACCCGTGGCCACGTACTTCGTTTTCAAAAATTGGCTAGTTATCGTAACAACATTCCTAGAAGCTTGTTCAGTACATAATCCGGGTGTTCCCAACTTTTATAATTGATTTAAGCCGGACACACCGATAAACAACCATCTGAAGTTGGTAATGCGACTTGTTAAACTAATTCTTCGAGACTCCGGATCGCCCCCTCGACGCCCGGCAAACTTTGTTCTCCGTTTCTTGTTTTTATTTATTCTTAATAGTGACAATACCAATAATATTTTTCTATTAACACTACTTATATTCGTAGAAGAACACAATATGTACTTATTAGGTTGTTTTATAATTAAATGCACCGAGTCGTATAGATATCAATAATAAGTTAAAATATTATTGTATACCTACATAATACAAATCTGGTCATTAAGTTATAACTAAAAAGTATTATTCATTAAACAACAGCAACAACATACCATCATGCTAAGTCCCTAACGGGGTGGGCAGAAAGCACCGAGTACCAAATATCTCTGTCCTTGCAAACCTTTTTTTTTTCTTCTATTATTCATTATTATTCGATATTTCCAATATAATATATACTCGTCAAACAAATGCATGCCCTGGGTGGGAATCGAACCCACGACCTCCAGTTTTGCTGTCAGGGTTTCTAACCACTTGACCATGAGGCCAGCGAAAGTTCGCAGACAAATACGCTTTACATTGCATATCAAAAATGCAATCGACTCTTACATAGATGATCGCTATTAAAAAAACATTCACCTATATACACGCATGCCGAACAACTGAACGCATCTGATTAACGCGCGAACGTGGAACCATTCGTCATTGCCGAAAACATAATCACATAATCACACGAGCAACAACAACTAATTTCTCACTGCCATTCAAGTGCGACAACTCAACAAAAACGCGTCGACAAATACTTCCTGCGACTTAACACTTGTCTATGTAGAGTCGTGCCTGTATACGACAAAAAACGGAAATGATAGCCAACCGAACGACATTCAAGTCCGGCCTCCGACCGAGCTATTTCTATACATAATTAATTTCACCCTTACGCACCGCTGGTGTTATTTATAACCAACGATTTTACACGCCTTCGCTCGTTGCATAACTATAAATACACAAAAGCTTGTTTAATTATGTGATTGAAGTCGATTTTAATGTAAATTACGTCCGAAAAGCTTACTATCTGCGAACTAAAAGGCCGTCAAAACGGATACATCTACGTCTGAATAGATCGGAGGAACGAGAGAAATAAAAATTAACGCGTGTTTGAGAACACTGCCTGAACGGCTGGAGTTCCGTCTCTACCGGCGCTTAACCCCGGAAGCCTCCTTTTAGTCGCCCCTTACGACAAGCAGGAGATACCGCAGCTGTATTCTGGTGCCGAGGAAATTTGTGTTTTTATTTTTTGATGGCATTTATACTAATAATAATGGCCAATATTTTACAGAAGTAACAAGATAGTTCGTTTTTGTTTGTATAGTATTTCACTTACAAGCGGTTAATGATTGTATAATCCATAGTATATTGATTGAAGCTGTTAATTAATAAATAATCAATTACACGAAATAATAGGCGAACAAGACAAAAACTTCATCTATTCTTTCCACTGTAAAAGTTGCACATATGTGTGTCAAAAGTACAAATAGACGTTGCTCAAATGCGCGGTAACTCAATATAGTGGTGCCAACTTTCTGAACAAAACATACGAATACGAATTCAGAATACTTTCGAATGCGAATTTCGTCTACTCGTCCATCCCTCCTGCTTGCGTACCTATAACATATGGTATTTGAGTATACAACAAAAGTCCCGTAAAATATATTCGGATTCTATTTACGACCAGTTCACTTCTCTTTATGGGCCATATCCTCCCATGATAGAGAAGTAAAATCTAAACGATTTATTTATCGTCACCATTTTATGTCATTATAATTGATCATGAAATTTTACATAATATCAGTTGCGTCTTCGTTTGTTTGCAAATTGAACTAATTCCCATACAATCCTTCATTTATTAATAGACTCTTTTAGACTTTGTTTTAAATAAATTCTTAGTAACCTTATTTCTGTCGAGGTTAAGTACCGTATTCCAACTTCTAGTAATGTAATAGTTAGATTCAGTTATTTTCTCATCTTATAACATTAATTTCTCCAGAAACTGATCTTAAATGACGTTGTTTTAAAATTAAATCCCAAGTGTGTTTGGCAATTTTAACAAAAATCAAATACTTATACCGCCTTTACAATGGTGTTCGTTTAAGAACCGCGCGATTTGATACTAGTATTTATTATTATTTGTCTATTTATATACAGTAAGGATAAAGAAAGATGGACATTAAACAGTTGAACAGCGGCACTAGTTGTTTGTGGAAACATCACTCGGTGAAGCATATGTATTGAGTACATTTACAAAACGGAATAAACAAACTATACGGATGGAAATAAAATAGCAGAAATTAATATATACAAATTGAAAAGATAGATGGATAAATGAATTTGAATCTTCGTGATGTTTTTTAATACGGAAATAGTTTCAGATTCTTCTATGTTTGGCTGGTTTTCTTTTTCGCTGCGGCGTCCGCTGTAAAGTTTTATGTGTCCCATAAGCAGAGGTAGTCGATTCGTACGCCTTTCACGATCTTCCTTGCCTCGTACGTGGAAACTTTGGAATGAGCTTTTTTAGATCTCTATTTCACATCCATATGGAGTTTTTGAAAAATTCACACCGTTTCAAGTTTTTGCAAGTCATTGGCGTATTTACTTCCTGTGGTGTTGCGCGTGTTAATTAGAATTGGTTACGTCAACGAAACCTGTTTATATTACTACGTGTAGCCATTTAAATATTATTGAATCAAACCTATAGCTTCATTTCTTTCGTGTGTATTACTCGGAAATTTTGTTACCGAGCAACGGTTTTGCGGTAAAACTGACAACAATCAGCCAGGACGTCAATACTCATGTGGTTGTCAATAAATAATTGATACATTTTAATACATCTTTTAATACATCGGCACGTCAACATTGATATATTGGTAATGCTAACCAATGCTGGACAATTTCAATTTTAGGTTAAGTGATTACTAGTGGAAAACTATCATGAGTGCTTTCGTGCGTGAGACACGTTTCTGGCGTAAAGATCTTAAAATGTACCCATATTTTTAAATGTATAAAGGAATTTGAGAATGAATTATGTAATTCATAAACGACGTATACTTTAATACTTTAACAATTGAACAAATGAAAAAGGAAGATTTAACATTAATGATTGAATACAGCAAATCCTATTTCATAAAATTCATATAGTTCGACACATTGAAAGTGGGGATGTTCTGAAATATTATAAGGCTACTTATATAGCCTTTTACTATTTCAGAACTTCCCCACTTTCAATGCACGAAACTATATGACTTTTATGAATTAAGATTTTCTGCATTCAATCATTTATTACAAATATTCCTTTTCCATTTGATCGATACTGTTAAAGTATTAAAGTATCCGCCGTATATATATAAATAGAGCGTGTACTTCAAGTTCTACCCTCGTTGCATAGAGGCGTTTTACTAAGATCGCTTCAGGTGTAAAAGCAGGCAACATCGGCGACCATTCAATTCAATCGACGTGACCTAAAACCTTTTTGGTACATAAAAAAATACGCAGTCGCAGTTACAAAGTTACTCTACGTCGCATATAAGTGCACGGACTTTTAATTACGGTTTATATTTTAATTGAGGCTGTGGTTTCTGAACGAGCTCAATTTCGTAACGCGCGCTATTCTGACGTGTGTGATACATAAATGACAGGCGCTGTCAACACACTCTCCACGCGTTACCTTTTGTTCATTATCATGTGTATTTTCTTAGTAAACCATAGATTATTTAACTGTAAATTTTTTGGGTGCCCTTTCATTAATACTTTGCGATACTACAAAATATTATGCATTACGTACAATGTTTAATATGCTTATTAAACGCAATAAATTTCGTAGCAATCGCGTCACTGCTATGTCTTAAGTTGTTTTAGTGGCTAACAATTGTGCCTTGGAGACTGGCTTTTTGGGTTTCAGAACCTAAGCACGCACTCCTAACTTTAGCAAGTTACGTGCGTTTAAATTAAATGAAAATCGCTGTTACCTTGGAGGAAAACATTGCGCATAAATCTGCATCACACGAAGTATTTGATGCTACCGGTTCTGTATGTAATTTTTTTTACTGAATTCTAATACAGAAAAACTAATTTAATTAAACCAAGTAAATTTGAAATGTACGCTTTGTGTAAGTGTTGGCTAGTATGCTAATTATATAGTTGATCCCGTTCAAGTACTTTAACCTCTGTTTATGTTACTTTATTAAGGTTGAGTTTAACGATCCTTTTACTCTTAATCGTATTTAATATTTAAACTTCAACAACTTTGGGTTCCGTTTTATAACGGAGAATTATATTGCAGTCATTTGACTGTTGAATACATAATGTGTATATGGAATCCGTATTAGGACCATAATTGAGCGTATTCCATCTAATTGACGTCCCCTCTGGTCAAGGATCTCTGAATGCAAAGGACCTTTCGTTATTAGCTTTTCTTGGTGGTATTTGGATCGTAATCAACTCTTCAGCCAGAGAAATTTGAGAGCTCGGCAACTTTTATTCCTTTATATGTGTCATTGAAGTCAATGGTAATTGTAAAGAAATAATCGTTCATACTTACATTATCTAGAAGAAGAATCTGTGTTTTCTATTGTAACATGTTAAGAGTTTCAGGAAAATATTTTGTCTATGAATGATTTATACATTAGACTGATATATTGGTCTAGTGGTTAGAAATCCTGATTGCTAAGCAGAAGGTCGTGGGTTCGATTTCCACACAGGACAAACATTTCTGTTATAAGCATATTGGTTTGTTTTAAGTCTGTACTACACTCCTCTGCCTACTCCTTAGGGGATTACAGGCGTGATATTACGTACTTCGAATAAAGTGAAACAGAAAATCACCTTCAATTCTTATTCGTAATATTTAATTAAATTTCATTTCACTAATTGGGTGCAACTTTTCCTTACTAATGAGCACAGGCTCGCTACCCAACTTAAGGCTTCCCTGAAATTTATTTGACGACTCTACGCCGGTGTGAATTGCAAAGATAGAGCTTTACGGCTAAACAGTACGGACGCAGTTTGTAAATCATTTAAGCTACCTCCGACTAGGTTGTTAGATCGTTATTTTGATTTTTCACAAAATGTTTTTTAACCTAAAATAAAAAGCATACCGGGGTCAATAAACTTGAATATTAATAAAATAAGTTATTATTTTATTTCGTTTGTTACAAAAAAATCATGTTTTTTATATAATTTAACGTCGCGGACAAAACTACATTTTGCTAAATCTACATTTTTCTCTAAGGTATGTGAATTGTGCCAATTAAGAAACATATCGAAATCATGAACAAAAAACTAGTTATCTAACTTAGCCATATTTTAGGGTAAGGAGTTATCAAAATTCCATAAAAATATTTTCGTAAGTAACGTATGTATATTTAAAAAAAACGTACTATTTGACGTTTTTATTACGTCGCCGTGAAGTTTATCTCCGAGTAGCGAGACTTAGCACAAAAGAAAAAAACAAATAAGGGTAAGTAGCCATCGCTGTTCTCATTTTTATATTTTTTTAAATAACAAAAAAAAATGTGAAATATAGAGATGCACATTTTTTTATCACTAATAGACCATCCACAGACGTATGATCCTCAGAACTGTTTATGGTAAAACTCAGAATTACACATGAGTATTTTTATATTAATCCCGTTTAGTACTGAAGGTAAGGGCCGCCAAAGTACAATAGCCTTTGAGTGGCTACGCGAAACAAAGTATAGGGCGGAATGACCCTTCACTCCGTTAGTCCTATATAAATAATTCTTAAGTACTTTATATAAACACTTGTTTTACTAACTGTGTCAATACGAGTACGTAGCTGTGTACCCGACTTAAATGTTGGCGTGTGAGCAGCCTAAAGATTACAATAGGCAGGTGTTTTAAAGGTACTTTAATGTGACGGATCATTAACCATCATTGTTCACTGCAGGGCGGTTGGCCAACATTAAGAGAGGTTAAGTAGTTGGTCTAAAAGATAGTGAAATGGCCCTCAAAGCCCGGCTTGCGGGTTCAATTCGCATTGAGACCAAACACATATGTATATGAGTATTTATTTTGCGTGTGGGTATAAAGTTATCCATGTATTTAGAAAAAAAATCCACCCTTCTATCACTCCACTGCTAGACATCTCCTCGTTGCGAGACGGTTATGTTTGGTTTAATCAAGCATCATATTCAGAGGTTGACACGCCACAAATACAACCTCATATCACGTTGGCTAACCGTTTGCTGCTGGTATATCTAAAACGCACAAAATGTATTCACCCGTGAATTTATGAATGAAATAAAAAATGAATTTGTCGCAGTCGTGTTAAAACGGAACGGCTTCGAGGACGAGCCAGCTTCCGGTTGAGCTTTACCGTATTCGAGTTAAATTTTTTAGTTGCAGGATTTCATCGGCAACTTTTGTATGCGGGATTTCTGAACACAAAGCGGAATATGGAAATGCGGTTTTTTACACGGAACACTGAACGCGGTCGTGGCGATTGGCGATATGATAATTTTAATTGGTTTGTATTAATTTTATTTAAATGAAAATGGTCTCTGTCTTTATAGTTGTATCCGACTGAAAAAAATATATTCGTTTTTGTTTATATATTTACTTTACTCATTGTAATTGTAAGCCGGTCGACTCTCGGTGACGATGATATTTTTCTCAAAGTTACACCTGTAGTCCCAATTAGGTTAAGATATTCACTACTGGTGGCGCGGCAATCATCCACCATGAGGTGGCCCGTCATATGTAGAATACAGGTAGGTATTACAAGTCATACAAAGACATATATGTACATATATATGCAGGTAATTAATTAAGTTTCTTGAATATACCCCTTTTTATATTATACCCAGTTATAATAGATGAAGTCGCCTTTGCGAATGACACTTAAAATTATTAATATTTTATTATATGTGCATATGTTATCTATATTTGTTATCTATATTATATATAAAAGCGAAAGGTCACTCACTCACTCACACACTCAGTCTCATCACGAAATCTCAGAAACTACAAGTGCTAGGAGTTTTAAATTTTGCATGCGGGTTCTTTTAAGGACGTAAGAGCCCACTAAGACGGGATTTTATGAAATTCAACCCCTAAGGGGGTGAAATGGGAGGGTGAAGTTTGTATGAAACTTTGTCA
>DWDX01004966.1:0-11044 GCA_018245675.1 Agara michaeli | reverse complement strand
AAAACTTAGCCAGGATATTCTTTTTAGCATGTTTGAATTTATTAAAAACTAATTTTATGATATTTCACCCCCAGAGGCCTGTGCAGGGGCGTTAAATATTTAAAAAATTCGTATCATACGCCCAGCAAAGCGGGCGGGTAACGGCTAGTGTATTGTTAAATTGAAATTAACAAATGCATCATCTAGAGTAAACAAAAATAACATTTAAATTAAACTAAAATCGACACGATTTACATTGTTCACCTGCCAATAATACAAAGATTGTTGTAGTGTGAAAGGCTTTAAACGTAAAAATCTTGGTCTTGTGGTTGGAGACCGTAACTGGTGAAACGGAGGTCGTTGATTTGATTGTCATTCAGGACAAGTACTTGTGTCTTAAGCACATATGTATTATCTGTGTCTAATACAAAAATCTAAGCAAGTATATGTATACCTCTATATGTAATTTATCAGCTATCTGGTTACCATGTACTGGTTCTGCTTAGCTTGAGATCAGATCGCCATGGGCATAGATGTCCCAATATGTTATTATTATTTTGATAACTTTAACAAAGGAGACGAATTTAAATTAATGTAAATGCTCTAGTCTCGCTGTTGTGATTAAAGTACTGTAATACCTACATCAATAAAGCGAAATATTATATGTATATCGGCAGATCCATTTCTCTACCATTATGATAAGCGCCATCCAATAATTCCTCCTTGCTAATACAGTTCTGATCACGACCTTACGAATTATTGGAATATGTAGTTCTACGCTTGCCGTAAGTACCTAATTAATAACATAAAATGTATGTTATTAATAAATATATAAGAAATATCTTTATATGAAACATTAAACACTACAAAGTAGAGTATAAATAGAGTCTAATAGCAACATGATATATACAAAGAACGATTGTCATTCCTTTCACTAAACAAACACGATGAAAATCTCAACGCCAATAGGTAATCCAGCACAACGTAATAGTACGTTAATTTTACTCGTGTCTGTTTGGGATACAATTCTATTGTTTTACAAACGTTTCCTCCCGCAATGGCGAAGCGAATTATCAAAGAAACTGTACCCTCCAATTGTTAGTGCGACCTCTAGCGGTGTGATCGTTATGCCATACCATTTACAAAGATTTTGTAATTACTTCAATTACTGAATAGAAACATATAATTGCGCATATAAAACAGAATATATCGAGGGATCAATTTATTTATAACATCTTTAAATCTCAGTATTTGTAAAATATCTTATTATTTGAGAGAGATTTAGGTTATAAATTCCTATGTGATTTCATTCGATCGATATATTTTTATAGTAGTGTTGGCCTAGTAGTTTAAACATTAATATTTAACATTAAATATCACTTGTTATAACGGTGAAGAAAAACAAGTGGTGATAATACGTACGTCTTAGAGATTCCCATAATGTTCTCTAAGGCGCCTGAAGTCTGCCATTTTGAACTTTTCTGGCATTGTCTTAGCTCTTTAGATTCGGAGAGGCGACGGAGAGCCGTGTCCAAAAATGGAACAAGGGTTGACGCCGATAATTATGAGAATATTTTTAATAACGTAATCTATATATACATATAAGAGGTTTTCTATGTATATAGTGACTCATCACGATATCTCTGGATCTATAAGGCGTAGAGACTTGAAATTTGGCAGTAATATATCCTTCGCTAAGTAGAGATCAGCTAAGAATGGGTTTTATGAAATTCCACCACCAAAGGAGATTGCGGGAGCGCGGGCGGGACAAAGTCGAGGGCAAAAGCTAGTAATAATATAAATTAAAAATACTAAATTATCAGAATAACACATTTCTGTTTGTTTGTGTAAACTTATACATAAATCCCACACCTGGGTACTGATCCTTGTAACCAGGAAAGGCTCAAAGGTTGTTCAACTATGGTGCAACCGTGCTTCGACGCGAATTAGTATACTTGACATTATGCCCTTTCAAATAACAATATTTACCATTCTTTAAATCTAAGATGCCATTCCAATGACATATAAATTTATGATTTGCCTCAAGCCATAGCTACACATGAATTGGTCAAGTCTTCATAACGACAATTGTGAAAAAAGTATTGACCGTCTTGTATTTGAAAATAAAAAAAGAACGTAACATTACAGATTAATGTAGGTACTGAAAAACTATCAGAAAAAACTAGAACCAGTTTAGTTATTTACACTGTATTACGAAACAATACTAAATTTAAGCAAATACGTACACCGAACGACCGGCTTCCTTAATTGGGAAGATCGAGGCGAGTAAGCCACCCACGCTGGCCACCGGAATAAATCTGGTCCAACCTACACTTTCAATTAGGTTCAACCTCATTTGTACATCGGCCGAACATCCTTACATTAGTCTTAGGCATTTAACTGAAACAATTACTATTATTTTGTTTTAAAATTTAATCCCATATGTCTACATATCTATATATTAATACGTGAAGAATAACTTGGGACCCTTGTTACGAAAATTGCGAGGACGGAGGAGTAGAAATTTGGCACACTTGTAGTTTATGTGTAGGAGAAGTGCAGAACGCTAATATTTTTCAATAATAATGCTTATACAGTACATTAAATCAATGAATAAAACATTACCCACACTTCAATGCGTTTAACACGCACACACGTGAAAATACAATAAAATTGTTTCATCGTTCATTGTTTACATTCTGATTGTCAATGTCAAACAAAAAGTCTAATGAAATGTCAAAGAATGCTTATAAGCATAATTAATTAAATTAAACCTCATTTATTGTACCTATCGTGTTTTTTCAATAACTCGAAAATTTATACACAGAGAAAAAATTGTACAAAATTTAAAAATTGATTTAATAATGAATGAACGGTCGATTTTCGGCCGCTGAGGGACCACTAGTATAAATAATTGTGTTTTGATTACTTTGGCAATTGAAGATTTTGATATGAAAAAATAAAATTGTCGCTATTATTTTCAGCCAGATATGTTTTAGCGGAATGGTATATCATCGCACCATCTATTCATCGCTCTGTAATTAGAATGCAAAAATAGCTCTTTGATTGGTCTTTATTTTTCTTCCGCTTTTGTCAGCCTTGAACTTCTTTATCAATAAGCGAATGGCCTCCGAGCATTGTCTTTGCTTTATCTTCCCTAGTTATTAGTGGGTTCTTTAGTATTTCTTTTATATTAAAGAAAACTGGTGTATTATCATGATGTTTAATTGTAGTTTGATTTCCACGTACTATCCAAGTAATCTAACTTCCAACTAAGCGGGTTTAGTTCCTTGTGTTTTGTATTATCCGTTACTATCTCGTCTTTTCTAAAATTACAGTACTGTACTGTACAGTTTCTGTTCTGTAACTTAATCTGCGGTGACATATAAAATTTATCTCGTTGATCTGGTGCTTAGTGATCCTGACTGTTGAGCCAAGGGTAGTGGGTTCGATACGAATCTACACAAATATTTTTATTACCAGCTCTAGTAACCATTCTTTGTCTGAATGTAAAATTATCTACATAAGTATGGTGAGAGATGAAATGGCCGTATGTCTTTGAGATTACTATTAATATTTGTGTATATATATATATTTTTCAAACCCTTTATGGTTCCCGTTGTGAGAAGGCCATTGTTCACCACGCTGATACAGTGCGCATTAACAGATTTAACACAACTCGAAAGAATATTATTAAGAAATGTAAGGCAGAATTTTAAATTTTAAAAAATGCACGTAACTTTGTATAGTCAAAAAATCGTTCCAGGATTTGAACCTAGGCCCCGAAGTGACTGTGAAATCCACACTACTGGTCCATCACTTACAAGTTCCAAATATGTTCTTTCCTTCAGAACACTTGCGGGTGTTGTCGCCGAAGTTCGCAGTTCTAGCTCAATTTAAGCCACTAAACGCCCTGTAGGAAACCTCACGTGCATTTAGAGCTTACACTGAGAACAGTAACAGCGAGAACAATACACTTAAACGACTTAAGCCTCTGTTTAAACGGAGTTTATACGAATAAGTACTTTACCACAAATATTCCTTCATTTATAAGGATTAGAGGACATCCAAAATTTCGGCTCAGTAGTAGAGATGACGTCACATTCTCATCAAAGGCAAGTACAGAATATGGTGAAACATTCATAAGTGATAGGTAGGTACGTACATGTCATGTGAGACGGGTATTGGTATATACGACGTGATGTGATGAAGTGATGAGTGACAGATTTATCGAGTGGATATCACGAACACGTTGACGTAACATCGAGACAGAGCGTTATGAATAATGCACCAGTCTTGTGCCCGCTATCGTTAGTGATGTATCTCCTATACCGTCCTATTAACAGAATGTAGAGGCAACGCTTTTATGAAGTGATTCAGAGGTCGAATTGAGCACAATATCAGTGCGTTTAAATACGTTACATTTAAATGACGGACTAAGAAAATTAAAAAAAGTATCCCTAAACAACCGCAAATGTATGTAAGCTTACGTAAAACTAGAAGTTATTGTTATTATTATTATACTATCAAGCCAAATCGCTAACGGAATTGGCAGACAGCACCTAGTGCCGAATATCTCTATTTTTACCTGCCTGTACTACATTCTATATTTATCACAATCTTTATGGATGCACGCCGGTTTCGGAGACTCTTGACTCCCCCATCGGCTAGTGTCTGACCTAATCGAGATAGGAAGGTCTTGGACTCTTTGCGCACCTACATCCCTCAACCCTCGCATTGTATATCTGATTTGTCATTCTTTCAACATCAAAAGGAAACATTATAATAAAAATGATATTGGCTTACCAAAACGACCGCCCGCAGTGAAACAAGGTTGGAGTATGGTCCAGAACTCCAGTGATCTTTATTGTAAAAGATCAGCCGCATCACTTTGATCCGAGGCCAGCAGACGAACACTGATAAAATGAAAACCGTGGAGTGCGAGGTGGGGTGTGATAAAATAGAAAAAACATTCTTGACGTGTTAAACTCGACCATTTTAGTTCAGTCTCTACGAAGTGCGGTGTAGCATTACAGAGTTGTAGACCGTGCAAGTCTGAAGCACTTACGCGAGCGTCGCGTGCATACCACTGGCCTCGTTACTTTTGACATTAAATAGGAAACATGTTTAACTCAGTAACTTAGGTATGTAATAACTGTCATACTATCTCATATTTATAACAACTTAACTGAGGACATTGACCTGGTTTTTTATGCTAAAAACATCCGAGGTTTCGCAATGGTTTCAATTCTTATTGTCGTCTATACAAATGAGGATATTATTGGCGCCCAAAGAAATCCGTAATAACCTCTTTACATAAAAGCTTTCATTGCCGACTTGCGGCGACCTTTAAAATCGGTCCTTGGCTAAGATTTAAGCTATCTCCGGACGAAATTTCATCAAAATCAGCTTAGCGCTTGGGTCGCAAAAAGGACTATTCGCATTCATAGTATTAAAATGCGTATTAGTCTTCGAAGCGATATTCTTTGTAGAAATGTAAATAAACATACTGTGTTTTATATTCAGTAATAAACTTAATTATTAGCTTGTCTGCTGTAAAATATACAAACAGTTCTCTCGGAGAAATTGTATGTGACATACTTTAGTCTCATTTTTTACCAGTACATGTCAGAAAACAAACGAAGATAGGGATCTTATTTCATTGTGGTGGCGGCGTCTTTTCATTGCAGGTCAATAAAATTTTTAATATAGACCTAGAACCTTCCACGGGATTCCATCCCGACATCTGATTTATCTAGCTCTAAGCACTGTTGGCAAACATCTTTATAAAATTGGGACTTTCCAAACCAATTTCAAACAAATCCCAAGCGGCGAACAGCTATTTGTCTGTGGCCACAATTTATGCATAGTTTAGTGTATGTTATTAAGTACTTGTGTGCATAGATTTCACACGCAATATCTAATCTAGCCCGACCTAGCGTCCTACTTTACTGCTACACAGACTGGAGGATATTCCAATCGGCAAAGATCGACCGTGTTCGCTTTGCACATCTTTTGCATTTCGTAACAGCATCTGGGATATCCAAATATATACCAAAGATATCCTAGGTTCTGGCTGTGTAGAAAATGCTACTTATGTGGCATTAAGTCCACCCTCCTTTACAAGAATAACGAAAAATGATGTTTTGTGTTTTCCAAGCGCTTTTCCGTACCTAGGAAACCAGTTTGAATGGTCAATCCAGATCATTATGAAGTAGAACTATCTCAGAAGAAGACGCTTTTAGGAAGGAGGTAAATGTAACATAATTGTAATGTATGCATATACATACATAGTGTTGCGAAAATAATGATAAAATACTAGCAGTCGAGTTGAGTGATTTCCGTAACAAACATCTGTGGAATGTAAGCGGAAAAAATGTCAACAGCAAAGACTTCAAAGTAACTTCGGTGAAGGTAAAGTTAATTTCCCTCCCTTTGTAACGGTATTCACCCTGTCCTTGCCATGAACGGCAACATGCTTGGAATCTTGTTCAAAGAGGCTTCATTTCCGATTTCGGTTGCGATCCGATAAAGGGGTAAAATGAAAGTCTGTTATTGGTATGAACATTTTTAAGTTCTTTTGGTACTAACTTTGATTGATTAACTGCAACCCTTTATGTCCCACTTCTAATGTAAAAGACCCAGAATTGGATGTTTTGGTGCTGCCCAGGGTTGACCTATATCCACGGACTTCATGGACTATGATGAATAAGAATAATATCCGGGGACAATTCCACACACGGCTATCTGAATCCAAATTAGGCAACTGAATGCCTGTGTAGGGTAACCGGACAGCCGATAAATATACCTATATAGATATTTTTATTACACCCAGACACAAAACAAACAAATGTCCTCATCACACAAATGTTTGTCATGTGTGGAAATCCAACCCATGACCTCCGGTTTTGCAGTCAGGGTCTCCAACCAGTCCACCACGAGGTCACGAAACCGCTTAAACGCAGACCGAACTGTATTCAGTGGAACAGTTGTAGGTGGGACCATGTAAAGTCTGATTCGGAAACCCGGATGGATTGGCGTATATCCAGCGACGGAGCAGATGGAATGTAGATGAGACCACCCAAATTGCTTATTGCGGCAGCGGCAACTGTTGATAATTGATTGCAGAACGTCGAACACGTCGCCATTGTAATATATGCAAATTAATCTGCGTTTGACAAGGCCCGCGGGCCGCGAGTAATGACAGCCGTTAACAAGCTTTGATTTATTTGTGTTCGTTCGACAATAAATATGACTGGCCTCGCGGACGAATGATTAGACCCTGAGCGCTAACTCCGGTCCTGGGTTCGTTTCCCACACAGGACAAACATCTGTGTGATGAGCACATTTCTTTATTCTGTGTCTGCACGTAATAAGAATATCTACGTATTTACCATTTATCAGCTGTGTATTTGGAAACAGATAGACGTGTGTGGAATTGTCACGGAATATTACTCTTTGTCCCGGGTGGAAATCGAACCCACAACCCGGGCCGGGGCCCATCAGTCACAATCATTGAGCACTGGACCAATAAGTCAATCAATTAATCACTTAATAGTTTCAGTCAAGTTGCGCTAACGATCCGTTGATTAATTGCTTCGTGCAAGAACTGAAAGATAACATAAAGGCCAGCAAGCGGTTTATGTGGCTTCACAGTAACCCTCACAACACGACCTTCCTCTAAGGGTTTACTTATAACAATTATTATTACAATATACATATCGCCATATCTAAAGGCGTACAGTTTTAAGTGTACTCTAAAAATGTTCAATGTACGCCGAACGTAAATATAAAAACATTAACAAAATCCGAATGTAAATAAGTGACCCATTCAGAAATCCTAGCATTACCTCTGATGCATTGCGCCACCCGCCACCGCAGTGCAGCACTCGCCACTTGTAAATGCGACCTTAACACTTGCAGAATAGAGTCTCTGTTCGCTTTTTAATGAATTAATCTTAACCGAGTAATTGAAGAAACTCCGCTCTCACCAGGGCCGTTCGCAAATTGGTGAAAGCCTCTCAAATAATAAAATGTGTTTACGCTCTATATTTCTGATCGTAAAAAAAATATATGAAAATTTTCGTAAGAGCTGAACATTTTTTTATACTCGTGATGTTCAATTGTCGTAAACAATACGATTCGCCGCATAATTGTGAGTGAGTTGCTAATTCGCTGTTTTCAAAGCGTAGAACTATTTGTAAGGTATTTATTTATCGTTTAATTAATTATAAGGTACAACCATATACTGTTATTATACCATCACGTCAAGTCTAAACGGGTAGGCAGAAAGGTCTATCTTGAGACATTTTCACCATCGATACCAAAGTAGTCTGCAGACTATACATATAACTTGAAGCAGTATCACATAGAATCTAAATATATATGATTCGAAGGCGACTGACTGACTGACATAGTGATCTATTAACGCACAGCCCAAACCATTGGACGGCTGCGCTCCGCTAAGAAAGGATTTTAATCTATTCTACCCCCAAAGGGATAAAATAAAAGATGAAAGTTCTTAACGCGAGCGAAGCCGCGGGCAAAAGCTCGCTCAATATAAAATCACAATAAAATTTTCAACAAGAAAATTCTATCGCTTATTGTTTGCTATTGACAAACGATAATTCCGAGCACAGCGTGGATGTCACGACCCTTATCTTTATATCGCGAGACCTATATTATTGCAATTATATTGCTGTCAGTGCACTGCACTGCATCCACTGCTGCATACAGATCTCCTCTCATAGTGTACTTTTAGTTTTTGTTTTTTTCCACCACTACTAAGTGCGCAGTGATGGGCAGACTTCACGCGCCTTAGGAACATTATATACTTTATAACATAAATATCTAGGGTGTGCAGATTTCCTCACGATGTTTTCCTTCATCGTTATAACGAGTGTATGTCTGATTTGTTAACTTTAAACAGTCCGATGCATGTCAGTATTTGAACCTTAGCCCCCGAAGTGAAATGTGAAATCCAAACGATTAAACTATCACTGCTGCTCCTAATATTACCGACATAAACCTTCCATACTAAGTTTTGCCTATACTTGCAACCTTGTTTGTGGCTTACCACTCCAACTTAAACCGTAGCTAGCTGGCATAATATATAAGGTATTTAAGGCAGCAACCTTGCGGTACCACCTCAATTTATAAGTGAGCTTAACGAAGGACGCGGTCCAAATTCCTACCCAATTTCTAACTATTGCAAACTAGTTTTTTGGCTCTTGAAGAATATGTATTTCGGTGGACCTTCGAACACTTTAATAATTATAATAATAATATTTTTCATCAGCAGAGTCACAACTGTCTCAGCCGACAGCATAGAGAATTACAATATTGAAACGGTGATACGCAATAGAGACACCTTGAGTTTAAAAAACTTAATAAATTAACCTAAACGAGGATGACTGGAGAAAATAGGAAAAAAACCAAAAGAAACCAAACATAGCTACAAATTACGAAAAATAACTTAAATTTAAAAAGACACGGACGACAAGTCTGTGGAGAGATAAATATGCATATATATAAAAAAAATTGTAATAATATTTTGGGGGCACTCACACTAGCTTCACGTGTCAGAACTTTATATATTACATAAAATGTATAGATTAACTAATTAAATGGAGGGTGTACAAGACTCCTCTGCCTACCCCTTAGGGGATTACAGGCGTGATGTTACGTTTTTTATAGATTAACGTTTTATTAAGTGTAATATTTTATTACCAAAAACAACCTCGCCAATTAGTATACCAACACGCACCAGCTCACTCGCGATTAATGTATTTCACGGTCAAATAACACGAACGTCGAATTTTATTATAGTTCAGAATTAATTTATTTTTTGTGTCATTCGACCATAACCACCACTCTTCCCTAATAAATGCCCCCTCAGCCTTGGTTTTGAAAAGCTCCACGGGGAGCTTTTGAGAATGCTAGCGCAGCACTAGTCTGCAACTATGACATATATAAGAGCTTAATTTATATACACCTTGCAGTCTACATAGTTTTCTCTCAACATTTGCATGCTTCGTGCTAAAATTGTATTCTATATAATTTACAATAGAACTAGTAACAAATAGAAATGAACAATTACTCGTATATAAATGAAATCCTCCCTCCATGGATTCTCTAGTAGGTCGATTGCTAAGAAGTACTAACTCGACTGATATTACTAACAGTTCCATTCCTACAATCCTGTTACTAAAGAATACTCAACAACCAATTCCTATTAACATCTATAACTAACTGAGTTCACACTGAGAGTCCCATTCTTATAACCGTAATTATTAATTGGTTTCAAGCCGCCAATCGTAGCGGCTGTCTGATTACACTTACAGAAAGTATTCGAACAAACTAACGCGTTGGCCATTTCTATCAGTGGCAATGTCTGTGGGTTTCAGTGTTTCAAGCAACTTGTTGCTCGATTTGTAAATCCAGGGTTGCAACAGTAACATAAAATTTTATGCCTCGTTTTATTCGCTTGTAATATTTAAACTGAGCGCCTCGGCATCGCGTGAAACGATCATAGCATATTTTACACGTTTCAAATGTTAGAACGTTAAAATTGTATTATATTAAATGAAAACCTTCAACGGTAATGTTTAACGACTTATGTTTGTATTAATGGTATTTGTATACGATTTGAACTTTTAGTTTATTGACTGCTTGTTAATTTCATTTAATTGGAGTAGTTAAGGATTTTGGACATAAATCAAAAGTGTTTTCATGTATTGAAATGAAAGAAAATGCAAATTGCAAGAATATATATCTTTTCATCTTTTACTTAGTATGTTTGTTAATACCCAAAAAAAGTATAAAGCGATTTTCTCTCTCAGATAAAAATCTCCCGATTATACTTATGATAAAATACTTGTGCATAAACTGTTCTCACTCATTAAGTTTCAATCGACTCATTTTAAATCAATCCCAAAGATACATCAAGATTTCGTAATCGAAAGAAATATTTTATTCGTAAGGTTCCTAAAATAGGATCTTACCTACAAAATAGTTCAGTTGTATAAGGTGTGAGGCTGTAACCTAATCATTTACAAGTACACCG
>DWDX01004965.1:0-11044 GCA_018245675.1 Agara michaeli | reverse complement strand
ATGTAAGTGTTATAATTATCATATCGTTCGAGAATAATTTAATACAGGGCGCCTGTGAAAGCGACGAGGGACAAAAGCGTTAGTATTCAAAGCTTCATTTCGTAAAGAAATATGATCCGAGCGAGTATTGTGCGGCCGGTAGCGACGAACGAACAGATAAACATCTACAAACATATTATTTTTCAGTCAACTAGGCACTGTCGCTGCGATGGTTATCGCGCGCGCCGTTTGTGCAACTTATTGGCGTGAGATAAGCGCCCCGTGCATTGTCCGAGGCCTAAATAGCTTTATGAAAGCTAAACTGCTTTCTAAAAGGTTTGCTTTTTTGTTAAAACTCATTTCAACATTCTCTCCGTGATTTACTGTAAAACTACACGCACGCGATGCTTGTGTGTTACATACAATCCTGAAACAAAGTCAAATCGGTATTTTGAAAAGTGGTCTTGTAAATTCTAATCGTTTAATACTTTTTAATTACTTATACTTATATTCGGGAGGTCTGACTGTTGTTTATAGTTTAAAAATAGTGTAAATCACATCACATGAATAATAATAATTGGGGACAATTACTCACACGGTTATCTGATTCAATTACTCCGCACAGCTGATAAACATACATACTATATATTACCAAAATGTTGATTACACCACACTCAGCACAAGCAAATGCGCTCATCAAAGAATGGATGTCCTGGGTGGGAATCGAACCCACGACTACGATCTAGCAGTCAGGGTCTGCAACTGCTAGACCAACGGGCCAGTTATTGTTATCGAATTTTGATATTTTTAATAAGACGAGTGTAGAATGTTGTAATAGGAACCGCGGCGCCATGGAATTACAGAAAACGGACACTTCGTTATCTGCGGCAACGGACGACGCGGATGTGACCGCGCGCAGGAAGAGAACTCGACATGTGAGAATTTTGTTATTGACGGAAAAAATGTCATTATTTCCCAAACAGTGAATGGGATTATCTATTATTTGGTCACCCTCGAGAGATGCGATCGGAATTGAAAGCGCGAAATATGATCGCTTTATTATAACGATATTTGCTAGTTTTCGTACTGGCCATTGTTGCGAGTGCCCGATGGAGTGATAAGGCCCTTTGTGGAGGCCTAATGTGCCCCCGTGTAGCGTTTCCTCGACAATAAGGAGGTTTGTTTTGAGATTTTAGATACGTGTAAGTGACGGTTTATTTCATTATTGGATTGTAAATGAATACGTTGGCTGCGAATAGTTTACAATAATAATGAATGATTTCGTTCCCGTTTTGATAATGATATAGAATTTGTAGCGTCGAGTCGTCGTGGGCCGAATGACTATACACATACGTAGATGTATGTCGTTTGTGTATTATCATTGCATATTGATGTTATTTTTATATTAACCGATAAATGTATTAAAACAGATAGCAGGTATCTACTGTATTTGTAAAATAATTATGTTTATCACAGTTTTATATGTAGAATTGGAAAGAAAATTATACAGTCTGTTAAGGAGTACAATTTGAAAATATAATATAATTTGTTTTTTTTTTCACGAATATTTAAGGTCCTAGTGCACCTAGTCGCACACTCCACCTTCAATTTTGTAAGTGTACGTTCAAATCACACATCATGTATTTTACAAGTTACTGCTGCAAATTCATAGTAAGTACTACAATAAATTATATTCATTCGTTTTTCAATTCCTTTGCTTGACTTGATTTGTTACAAAAATACTAAAAATAGCTAATCATAGATCGTTGCAAAGCAGTAGTTACTTCGTTTAAAACGATCGATTTCCGCAGACTGATAACATTGACGATGAAGATGTTTTAATGGAAGTAATCTCATCTCATCATTATAAAGTTTTGAAAGTAAATAAGTGAAATGCCCTGGCTTCGACGGTCGCCGCGCGTGGATATCGTGCTAACGTTGATGCAACTTATGCTTATATATTTTATAAATGGATTTCCTATCTCGATTAGATTATACAATGCCAATCTTGAACATAACAAATTATTCACGAAGTACATAAACAACAGTATCTATATATACGTTATCAGTTATCAATTTGAGTGACACTTTCGAGGCCGTGTGCATTGGTAACCAAATGTATTGATAATGCGAAGTCTAATTATTATATTATCAAACATCGTAAGTACATGGATACGAGGAGCTGAATAATCATGTTTTACGGCCAGTAAAATATTTTCCGGTGCAGACAGCCAAAGAATAGAACTCGCTACCGGTCCTTATGTTTCCCGATATGTGTAACTTGGGATTCAAAAGAGCTCGTGTAATCACACGAGCGATAACCGAATGGATTACAATGAAAGTCAATTTGTCGTTAAAATCCTTGTTAAATATTAGAGCAGCCACACAAAGGTAGTCCCCGGCCGCCGCCCGCGCCGCCGCTATCAATTTTCTTACATGACGCCGAAAATAATTTGGTGGATTAGAAAATGACCGTGCAACGCAATACGGCGAAGGCTTTGTGTGTATGCAAATAGCCGCCATTGTTGTGAACAATCGCACTTACATGGTTTTATTCCTTTGAAACGTCCGCCTTTGTGTTGCCGGTGCAATTATATTAATTATGTTTGTTCGTTTCGGCGCGGAAGCGACGTGACTTGCGCCTTGCGGGGGACTGGCAACTTAATATCATGTCGGAGGCGGACAAAAACCGCCCAAATAAGACGGTCGCTTTACAGGTGAAAGCATACACTAATGATATACAATTGGTCGGAACATTATATGCATACATATATATTTCGAACTTTTTTCGGTAGAACAATGTTTAGCATGTGGAGAAAATGCTTACAGTTAAGGTTTTTTTGGTAATAAATAGTTTATCCCGGTCGGACCACTGAGTTTAATGATTTCTTGTTTCCAAAAGCCATCGCGTAACCATCACCATATTTATAAACAATGCTCTTACGGCTAGAATGCCTAGAGTGACTTACTGATGCTGAGTACGACCTTTTCGCCGGTTTACAATTATAGTATTGAAGTGCAAATACAGTTTGTAAATATTGAAAAACAAACTTGAAAAATAATGTATTTCTTTCTATTTAACAGGTTTTCGATTTTCCAAAACAAACCTATCCCAATATCACCTGCATCGACACTGTGCCGGCAGCTGGTCGCCGATTGCTCCTCGGAGACAGGCAACTTGGACTTTTGGATAAAGAAATAATTTATATCAAATACATTTATTCTCTATAGGGCTTAAGACATCAATTGTAATGACCTGGAGAAACGGAGAAGGCTCAACTTTTAAAGTTCTCTTTCTCTATTGTATTACTCTCTCTCTCTTGTAAATGTACTACATACTTTGTTAGAAATTAGTAATAGTGTGTCTGCCTTACTGCCTGTTAACAAATCGTTAACATTCCCAGAGCCGCGCCGCACCGGCCGCTAGCGATCCCGGGGCATGGGGGCCGGTACTGTGTACAGCGCGGTAAACACTGCGCGGATGCATATATTTGCATCAAAACAAGATATCTAGCGGTTGTATCGAAATATTAATAAACGTCCAGCGGCCGGCGCATTGGCTTCTCTGTAACATACTTTATTGGAACATAAAACGTTTCCATTCCAGCGAACGATTCGATCATGATGACGAACGCGAGACGGAATTAGATATTTTCGGTTTACAATTTGTTATTGAATTAATGAATGAAGTGCAAATGAAAGGTATTAATATAAATGGTCATCCGTGACCGCCTGATCGTGTCTGGCTTTGCTTACACTCTTTTTTAAATCGAAATATTTATTGAGTAAATGATCATATAGTCTATGAACGATCTGTTCAATGATAATTTTTTTTCAGGAATTGAGGGTTATGTCTTTTTTAAATTGCTACTAACACTTCTTATGAGACTTTCTGTGTCGTGGAGGCCGGAGACGTGCATAGAAGGACTGATAACGAAATTGATCTATTATGTCCGGCTGGCAGCCGAACGCGAGCCTAATCGTGGAAGGCTCTCACGAAGACCTTTGCCGTCATGAACATGCCGTGTAATGGAAACGCGCCCCCATAATAGGCCATCTCAGGCGACTCCCGGCCAACACTCCGGCTCTGATTAACATTCAAATTAAGTATTTGAAAACGACATTCTAAATAACACCAGAGTCCATAGCTCCGTCGTGTCGTTGTCGACTGTCGGATGTCTGTCGCCATACAAACAACTGTCAAGATCAATCGATATAGGACACGCCTTCAGAAATTAAGTTTTATTACTTTACCGTTTAATCACATGTAAATAAATAACAGGACCACTATGGTCTTAAGCTTTCTCGTAGAGAGAAGGCGACTCGGTGTAGAACTGTGAATTAGTGATAATTGAGAAGATAGTAATGAATCGTATGTTGCTATAAGGTACAATACGAGACATTAATAATAATATTACAGGAATTTTGCGGAGGGCGCGTTAAGCGGACGAGTTTTATTTTTTTATTTGATCCTGTGTTTGGCTTCGATTTCAAATATCAGCACTAACTCGCAAAACATTCAATACAGTTTTCTGTTCATCCTCGAAGTCAAGTTTCTCACCTGTCATTCGCGTGCCAGTTCTCGATGTGGCACAGACTTATAAAACAGGCGACCAATTTACGCGGTCGTATATAAAAACGATGTAGGTTCTCACAATGTTGTGTCGAATCAAATGGAAGTCCCCCTCGCGAGATAAGCGCTATCTGCCGGCAGCGGTTTCCCAACGGCAAAATATTTACGATACACTTTGTTAACGAACTGTTAATACGTGATTCATGCAAATCGATACGTTTGTTTTCCGACAGAACCGCCGAGATAGCGCACATCTTCGCCTTCGAGCGACGGAAGGACGCGATCCATCCGATATTTTATCATATTTGTGTTCTGATAATATATTTGTTTTGACAGTAGCCACATTATGTGTGGATGTTTTTGAATTTTATCAACAACACGATAATATAAGGAATTTATTTTTACAGACGTATAAAAATAGTTACCTAAAGTTGAACGTCGTGACCGCATATATCATTAATTCTTGTCACTTCTATTTTTAATTTTTGCGTATTGTAAATATAGTACTACTCTCCACAGACATATTTGTGGACAATTCGAAGGCTAGTTAGAACTAACGAGGCAATATCTAAAATCGCCCGAACGTTTGCCTTCGACCGTGTCCGACGTCGCACCGACACTCGCCATATCAATAATTGTGTGATTAAAATACCGATGGACGACTGATGGTCCCGCACCACCGTTTCTGAGTATTTTCCACAGATAATGCTGGTTTTTTAAGGCAATGCCTCGATAACAACTAGTATTCGGAGACGAGACACGCCGACGTGTCGACATTTACGCGAAGTGGCGATAAGCGTTTATACGTTAGGTATCAGACATTAATACGTGGGAAAATACAGTAAGAACTTATGTAAACATTCAATTAAAATACATACCGAATGCTATACTTTTTGTACATTCTGTCAAGAGGTCTATATGAGACCGTTTGTTGAATCAAAAGACAGTCGATCTTTAACCTTTCACGCATACTTTCGCAAGGAGAGAGTGGCTCCCGGGCTACTATTTCAGCGTTATAAAATTAGTTCCTTAATTGTTGCTATAAAACTTTAAACAGTTTTAACAACCCAAGGAATATTTGTAACTAGCTCGCTTTAGTCCTTGTTTCTTTGAGTTTCTTCTCATGATAAAGCATTCAGTGACAATCAGTAAAAATTACGGCGACGAATCATGGAATAGCAATAAATAAATTCCAACATCCTATCGTCGTTTATTTAGTTAGATGAAGGGGGCTTGTCCGGAAATTAGGTAATTTATCTATTTATTGATTTACTGCACTGTGGTTCGCGAACAATACCAGCAAATTGAGACGTCCGATTCGCCACGCATTCCGCTCATCGCTGCGGCGGCGCTGTGGGACCGGCCGCCATATTGCTTTTATGGTTTTTATTGGTTATACGATTTGTTATTGATTTCTATTTCAGAAAAAAATGCTAACATAACTAAGCTCGATCATTATACGATTTTTTAAAATAAAGTGAGACGTATTCTGCAGGGCGTCACCGAATCTTTATACGCTCAAAAAATACAAATACTTAATAATAGTATGGAGAAAAAATTAAAATTTCTTAAAAATTGAGAGAAGCATAAGGTATATTTTTGATGCGTATTTAATGTAGTATAAAATGTGTCTTAAATAAAAAATTTGTGAGCTCGAACGTATTAAAAGCAAAAATGGAAAGTACCGACTGCTATTCATTCATCCATCGGTCATAGACAACATAGGACAAGTACACTGCTCAAGTCATCTCAACTTCGTCACGCCACCCGCCAAACTTTAGCAAATTTTAGTTTTGCGTCAGAAACTTAACATATAAATTATGAAAATGATTTAAACCACCGTGTATACCAGCCATGTAACGTAGTAACTTAGTTCGTCACGCTGGCAATGTTATCCAACATGGCTCCGTCGTACAATAACGCATTAAAAGGGTTTGCTCCCCAGACAGTTATACTTTGAATTATTTTTATTGAAATTATTAACAAAAGATTTCACCCGCTTACAAATATCGTTTGTTGGCGGCCATATTTTTTCCCCCTCGGCAGCGCCGGCGCTGATTTTTTACGCACACCGCTACACTCTTTTACGGTTCGCAACAATGAGGCCGTAACGAAATGTATAAAAATAATATTGTTATTGTGCTTCGGTACGCCGTGTCAAATGAATAAATGTATGAATTACTTCGATCTGCTGCAGCGTGTTGTGACACTCTCTAATATGCTGCAATTTAGGTTTTTAGAAACACAATTTTATTGTACCTACATATTAACATTCTTCAAATATTTATTTATGTTCTTATGATGTTGTTCAATTATTACAATTACTCAATTCTTGTATATAAAATGAACTCACTTGAGAATGAATTAATGATTTAATTATCGCGTGTATATTTAATATCCCAACATTTTTGTTACCCATTTAGGTGCCTTTTTCACTAATATTTGTTTATTTATTTCAAAGATAGAAACATAACAACTACATTGGCCTGTGAAAATATGTTTACGAATCGTTCCTATCCTTATGTATCCTTTTTATTCGGTTACTTTACATTTTAGTAAATATTAAAATAATATTTGGCGTAATCACAAAATAATATTGAACAACAAAACTCACGCTGCGCTTAAACATTGCACAATTTGAATCACAATAGTAACGAAATATCAAATGTTATTTTTTGGTTGCTGCATGTATATTGAGGGGATTCGAATGGCCCGGGGGGTAGGAGAAGAGTTGAAAAAATTGAGAGCAAACCTGAAGGGCAACTGCGCGAAGTGCCTATGAACCTAAATACTAAGTTTCTCGACACAGTTGTTAAACTTTTATATAACAAAGTATTGAAATTCCGAATATTTTAAATCGTTTTGACTCTGTATGACGTAGACTTTCTTAAGCTTTGTGTCAATTTAAGCAAATCGTCTGGAATATAATGTAGCAAAACTAAAACAGCATAACATTCTCCGCGTATACTAGGGACAAGCGAATTTAGCCTACCGTCGCATACCTAAAACAGCCTTTGTAATTAGAGGGTATCGAGGTTTTCTTAAAATAAGACAACCGCAACTATTGCCCCATCTATTAAACGCTCTCCCGAGGCGCTCGGGCTGCCGGCAGCGCGCGGAGCCCCGCGTGACGCATGTTAATGCACATGTAACAGTCGCCGGCAAATATTTACAAATGTTTTATACGATCGCCGTGGGAGCGAGCACGAGGCATAAGGGATGAGCGGGAATCTAATATAATTGATTTTATTCTCTCCGTTCTAGTTGCGTTATGGCAGACTGCGGCCTTAAACTTCCTTATTCTGAGAGGAGATCCGTGTCCATGGAAGGACAAAGAGTAAATAATCACAATAAAATATATTAATATTTACCATGTATAACGCAGCTAGGAATTTAAATAACTCGTACAACTGGTTTAACGTATCTATACAAAATAAGTTGTTATTTACTTAACGAAACTATGCTTCTAATAACAACTTAATTTAAGGACACTATTTCATCTAAAGATGACCGTATTCTAGTTCGTTCGGTTTTCTTGAATCCCATGAAAATATAACGACGACGAGTGCGCTCGGGAGCTCCATTCCCGTTTTTCTTTATTGTTAACGTTAAAGCGCGCTCTTGCCCGATGGGAAGGTACGACGCCGTCTATGGCTCGGGTACTTCGTCTTACAACTTGGACCACCACAATTAGCCCTATTGTCCTCTCCCTCAGTGCGGCCCTGTTTGTCTGAATGGAGATTGAATTATGTGTGCACACACGCTGGCCGGTCACCGCGGCGTCGTGTTCGGCCGAATTAGCGGGATTATTGCCATTATTGTCTCAGGTTTCCAAATAATTACGAACCTGAACATAACTATTTTGAAAGGTGCTCGCAGATTTGCGGTTTGTAATTCAATTTGGGCGATTGTGTGCGACGGCATTATTACTTTACGTCGCAGGGGACTCGGGCGGGTTTTGTTGTTTTTGACAATAACGCACGATGTGTGAGTGATGTCTTTGATTACAATTATTTCTGGTCGCTGGGAATAAACAAACACTGACATACCTAATATAGCAAAGCCGATTGGGATCATAGAACAAATTTAAAAACAGGTACTTTAAAAAAATAACAAATAATAATCCACAGCTAAATTATACCTAACTACAAATAATTTTTTCAAGAAAAAAATTACACAACTAACCAATTAACACTGCTCAATGCAGTCATTCGAATATACTGAGGTGAAGTCACATGATGAAACTTGTATGTACTCTGCTGACAATTACTGTAATGTGCAAACTTTCGTCTGAGACGGTACAGCAGATTAAATCTTAATTGCTCCTAAGTGCTGGCCCGCGCGGTTGTCTAACGGACGGATATATTAGGCGCTATCTCGATACTGATTAAAACTAATAAATTAAGTAGCATTCATTTGTTTATTTTTTGTTACTAACTTACTGTGACTTAGTGACTAAATAAATAGTCGTATTTATTCTAGCCGGGTCAGCAGTCAGAGGATAGTGACCCTAACTGCTGAACTGCGGGTTGTGGGTTTGATACCCATTCGGGACAAATATTGAAGTAATGAACACGAGTATTTGCTCTCGGTATATAATTGTCCATATGATTACGTATTTAGAAATTTACAAATACCATAGGTTATCATTTATTTAATTAGAAATGAGGCTTAACTACCTTAACGCATTGCTTTGCATTTCCTTGAATTTTCTTGTACGACTTTAACAACAAGAGCGTAAACTGTAAATGTTTTATTTATCTTATAATCTGGCACAACTAAGTTAACTAACTACACGTATTGATTATAGAAGAAGGTATGTATATCTATATCAAAAAATCACACACAAAGGATACCTAGATATAGCGGGTAATGGCCATAAATATATTACTACATTATAGAATATATAAGTGTAACGGGTACCGTGTGTGCATACGCATTATGAAATTTATTTTCCAAACAGCCGGTCTAAATGTAAATACACATTTGTAACATAATAAAATCAGTTAAGCTTCAAAATTTATTTGGTACCCGCCATAGAAATCGTTTGTGGGGACATTAGATCGTCGAGCTGACGTGTCACACGACACACCCATCGTTGACAATGGGAAGACATCAATGGGGCTAATTCCTCATGGTGTGGTACTCCTATACAACATGCACAATAAAAATCACCAAATTTGACACCCACGGTACCCTGCTGCATCTGAAAACGAACTCTACATTATTATCGTTAAGTTTTATATTTATTTGCAAAAATAATGTAGGGTGAATATGATTTTGACTTCCGCGCGGACAAACTTACCCACACATTAGCGATCGAATGAATAAATCCTGCGCTCGCGTCGAGATAACTTCATTACACCCGTAAGGTCGCTCGCAAGCACTGGATTTATTGGCACAAACTATATTTGTAACATTGAATTTACATTTATTTTTAATATTTACATTATGAAACCTTTACATTAATGAAAAAAAATAACCTTTAGTCTTTTTTAAACACAAAATAATAAATATTCACATGAATCTATTGCAGACCATGAGTAAAGATGATAATTAAGGACGAAGAAAATTTTTTTTTATACATTTATAAATGAACATTAATGCAGAATGACTATATTTGTGTGTAAATACGTGACCATTGTTTATTTGTGTTAAAAATTTTACGTTATGGCCAGTGATTATAGGAGTGCGAGGACAAAGTTATGCTAATTGACTCCCCATGTCACCGGGTTTCACCTATATACCTGATATATAAAGGTGAGTTAACATTTGTTTACACTATACTAGTAGAAGTAGCGTAATGAAAAGTCTGGACTTTGCCTGGATTTTGCCGTGGCTGTGTTAATGCCCTTTGTTTGAGCGAGCGCCAGTCCAAACATAAATAAATTATTGTAAGGGCATCAACGGCCCTTCTTGTTCTCATGTACCCGCTCACTGCTTGTTGAGTGATATAGTATCGTTTATTTACCCTTTTACAAGGTATTAAATATAGCTTACAGCTCTGAGATTGTTTTAGATAAAATGAAACTTTTTGTTTGTTTATCACGTAAGTGCGCGATTAAAGTTACTTTACATGTAGTTCAAGAAAGTTTATTTTATTCTGACCTATATTTAATTGTAGTTAGTTCATAAATATTGTTTTACAGTATCGCATATGATATTTAATTTTGACTTATATGCTTTTAACGTAACGCGTTAAATAAGTTCACCAAATTTTAAAGAATGGTTCATTATTTGTTATTCATCTCAAAATATTTTGGAAAATTGCATTGTTACTGTTACTGATATAGAGTCATTGTTACTGATGTAAAGACCAAATTTACAATTTGTGTCTGTTTGTCTGCATGTTGTAATTTATATGTCCGTTGAACTATCACGCGAAAATTTCTACACTATTTGAATAAAAGTTTTTCATATTGCGTCTGAGTGACGCTAGTTCAGAAGGCATTTCTACCAGTCCATTAGCTGGCCAGTCGCTATGGGCGTTTG
>DWDX01004964.1:0-11047 GCA_018245675.1 Agara michaeli | reverse complement strand
AACAAACAAATGCGCTCATCACACAAATGTTGGTACCGAGTGGGAATCGAATCCACGACCTCCGGTTTTGCAGTCAGAGTCTCTAGCCACTCGGCCACGAGGCCAGTCAAATACTTACTATTTCGTTTAAATTACGCCATAGCTAAGTATGAAATATACGATTTGGATGGGAAATTGAGTTTGCATCATAAACCTTAGTAAACTCGTTTATTGTCATCGTTAAACTGAATCGCTGTAATATTTTTTACGACCCTTTTATTACACCGCAGTCGGTCCCCCATAATTAGAGGCTTAAGGCCACAGACTACCACGTTGGCTAAATGACTGCCTGTTTCACTCTTACTTATATATAGTTTTGGAAGACACAATTTAAAAACCTAATTACAACAAAAAATAAATCATTAAGTATAACGAACGTTAAATGCTTCGTACCTTCGTAACGAGCACCATTCTTGAATACATACAAGCCTTTTCCATTCCGCATACCCCGGCAATAGCAGCCTTGATAAAAATCTCCGTTCGGTAGCACTGCCCAACCTTCTCCATGGCGGTCGCCCTCTTGGTTCCGACCGCCTACGTAGATCTAGTCATCGAGATTGCGTTGTTCTATATTGCTATAATTCTTTACAGGCGCAAAACAGACAGCGGCTTAAGTAATCCTGGGCGGTACGTTAGGGATTATGTCTGTTACCTTATTTAATTGAACAAAAGTGATTTGTAACTTACACCAATGGTATCAACATCCTCAGGCCCCTCGCCTTTTTCTTCCGCCATAATTATCACTCGCTATTCAATATCTGAAGCATCTATTTCGAACTTGCAAAACAGTTCGAACGTAGTTTCAAACCTTTTGAGACCCACGTCGCGTGTGCTGTCATTTGACATTAAAATAAAATAGAAAGTCTACAAAAAAGTTAGTACTGAATATTAAAAAAAAAACTATCAATATTCATTTCGTACACGCTTATTTTTATTTGTTTTCTCATAAATGTATATTTTAGTCACTACATAATATAAAACAAAGTCGCTTTCCGCTGTCTGTCCCTATGTCTCTATGTATGCTTAGATCTTTAAAACTACGCAACGGATTTTGATGCGGGTTTTTTAATGGATAGAGTGATTTGAGAGAAACGTTTATATGTATAATAACATCCATTATATATCAGAGAAATACTGCTATTTTTGAGGTTTCTAATGTGATGTCGTAAATAATTACATTTTTTTTGCGGCTGGCGCGGGACGAAGTCGCGTGCAAAAGCTAGTTTAAAATAAAATAAACACAAAAAAAAAACAGTAATAATTTATTTCATTCGGCTGTTTGTATAAGTACTAATAAATTATTAACATTAGCAGAGTAGTAAATTGCGAGCTGGACATTACAATATTGCGATGAATATAATTGAAATCACTATACAGAAGCGATGTACAAATGACATAATATTTTAGGTGTCTGTTTAAACACTTGTGTCAGCAGTTTTTTTTTTGTTAATAAAAAATGATGCCGATTGTCGTAATACAAGTGGCTTCACGCAAAAACATATTTATATACCTACATACGTATATGTATATGTAGGTATATTACATCGAGATGTCGTAATATCTATTGTTTTGTTGACTAGATAGAAACGCAAGTGACTTGTAATGTATGGAAATCCAATGATAATTATAATAGAGCCTTGTTGCATCACCGTTTTAATAAATACAATAATTAACATTCGAAAGTGTGAATTAATAAAGTAAAAACGTATAATTTCGTACATTTACTTGAGGCAGCAAAATGAGTTCTCTATTTATAAAAAAAAACTGTAAACATAACGGAAGCCAAGCAGAGTTGAGAGACATTTACAACTTCACGAACTTTTACGGTTCATTGAACTTTATACAATAACATATTTTTTTTAAATAAGCAGCAGTAAGTAACACTGAATTCCAGCTCTTTCAGAGACCGATCGATCACAGACATTTTATTACATATTTTTTAGCCTCATTAACTACAACAGTGAACTATATAGTGCCTAAAAATGATCTTAAAATATATTAAGTATAAATAATTTAATTAAACCTGTTTTAAATTAACGTGTATCTAAAATCTATGTCTAAAAATATCTAGGTTGGTGCTTATTATCTATTTTTGTACTTTTCGGTTACATTTTGTTTCCTGGACAAATAAGTTGGCCTTTATATTTGAACGACTGTGGCAAGTTTATCACTTACATTTAATGCAATATCATTACCTATACTATTCGTCAGTTCTTACATCTATAGATCGAGTTTCATTGATAAACAAGGTCAGAGCCTTAAACATGTTCTTTAGGTCACAACTCACAACACAAGACTCGTTGGTCTCAGTGACCTCAATTGAGCCAAATTCCAATCACTGTTTTGCATTCTAAACAACTTTTCACTCATTTCATATATTTTGTATTTCATTGATACTGTTAAAACGCTTGTTTATACCCTTGACTTGATTGTATTACAAATCACTTGGTTACCTAACGTGGTGGCGCTTGAGCTGGAACGTCTTCTAATTTTCCCCACACTACGTTACACATTTCCCTCACCAGAGCTTGCTCCCCCGTGTCCAGATCAGGCGCTGGTCTTCTCCGCTCCCTTTCCACTCGTTCTCTTACTTCTAACACTTGAAGAGCGCGAACGACCGCCTCTGGTCTCTCATTTACTGCTCCTCCCACTCCCTTTTCAGCTTCCAGTCGACGTACTTTTTGCTCCAAATCCCGAACATACTGGACTGTTCTTTCTGCGAGTTGAGGATGTGTTATTGGTACTGATGATGTAGGTGGACGAGGACCCTCTTCAGCATTCGTTCCACTACTGCTGCCATCGCCATCATCCCTTTCTCTCCCGGCTGCTCTACCACAGTTTACGCACGTACTTCTTTCCCGTTCCTCATCCAGGTATAAGCATAGCTCCTTTAACTCCAAATTGTCACGTATTAATTCCTGTTGCTTGTCATCCAACTCCCTCAGTTTATTTTGGTAAGCCGATACTTCTTGTCGCATTACAGATGCCGTGTATCTTCCGAACCTTTGCCACTCCCGGGCCAGTTTGCGTCCCTTTTGACGATCGTCATCTAAGAAACAACACAAATCACGGAGTTCCTGATTATCCTCGCTGAGGCGACGATTGGCTTCTTTCAACGCTTTTATTTCATCTAAAAGTGTTTGAATTTGTCGCCTCTGGTCAGATGATTGTCTAGGACCCTCAGTATCAATACGTTTAGTAAACTTAAGCATATCTGCGGATCTTCTGTGAATCTGTTCTTCTTCTAAATTACGTTGTACCCGCTGGGTATCGTCGGCACTTCTTGCTCGAGTTGTTTCTACGGGTTCGTGGACGATTGCTTTTGTAATTATTTCACCGCCAGGACGTAGCGTGCGTAACCCTGCGGGTGGCACTGGGTATCCTACAGGATATCCTTGTGGATATTTCACTTGAGGATAGGGTGCACTAGTGAAAGTGCTTGGAACAATACCGTGCACTCCGAGCTGATGCAATTTATTAGGATCAATTGGTTTTCCAACGTATGGAGGTTTAAACTCCTTAGCGGTCGAATCTATAGTGGCTATCTTAGAACTCGCTGCGGCCGGAGGAGGCGGATGATAACGCGGAGGAAAGTTGACCGGTTCCGCGCCTTGTTTACCTACTTGTTTGTGTTTATTGAACTGGCCCGCGTTCTGACTGATTGACATTGTAAGAACTCTGACTGATTCGGGAACGGTCATCAGCTCAGTCGATGCTCCACTTCGCGTAATTTATTACACTCATTTCCAAATCAAGATTGTTGCGTTGATGCGGGTTGAAGCAACATAAGTTCAACGAATGGTCCTTGAATGAACGGAGGAGGGGAACGACGCCGGCCGTATGGGCTGCGGACCGTGGCATTCGCGCAATTAAATCGATCGTGACACGATATTTGAGCAACGTTTTTCACTACGATAATACGGTGCCGGATTGTTTTAACGTGTTGATAATATTGTTTGTGGATTTTGAAGTTTGATGGATGTTGTTTTCACTTAAACAGGTTATGTATGGGCCTCGTTATGGCAAGAAAACGCGGGCGCGCGCGGGGCGCGTGTCTCGGACTGGCTGTGCTCGCTGTACCTGCGAGAGCGCAGGCTTTCGCGCGCACTCTACCTCGCTCGCTCTAACGTGTGTCGTCAGTGAACACGGGCACACACTAACCTTATTCTATAATCATTGACATCTCGTGTCACAACTACATAGATAAATCTACGTGGGAAATACGGTATCGCTTATTCTTTCCTTTTAAAATTGCAGCCAGAATTTCGATAAAGTCAGTTACTGCGCCTCGAATAACTTTGCCGACCGTTTTAAAAAATATTGATGGAAATACATTTTATAAACTGCTAGAGTTAACGAAAATGAAAACTTTGATAAAAAATGTTCAGTACTAAAAAAAAACTGAACAATTTTATTCTTATAAATATTTGCAAAGATATTGTTTACAACCAAGCTAAATTGAGTTCAAAGTTTTTTGTTATTAATGAAAATAGTAAAAACGCTTAATTTTAAGAGATAAAAGCATTTCAACAAGTAGGTATATATTTCTTGCTAGCAGAAAATTTTCATTGCCTAATTTGGGCTTAACAAATAAGTAAACGTCAATTTGCTTGTTTATCTTTGCCCAATGTTTACCACAGTGTTGAATTAATCTGAGATTCGGGTCTCGAAATATCCATATGTGTTAATGACTTGTTTACTTCTATGAGATAAAGAATATTACAATAAAAATATGATGATGAATGAACGTGATATGATAGTGTAATGTTATATATATAAAAAACCCAACAAACTTAATATAAAGCTAGCAACAGTATCTTTTCGTGAGACTTTCGCCTAAAACTAGTTTAATATCGATGCGTTATACTTGATATGTTATCTTACATAATGTTAATTAACAGAACAGAGTAAAACTGATCGAAAAAAGCAATGTTTTATATAAAAATATTTGACCTTTTAAATGTATACCACATTACCAATTATCACGGTTTCGGAGTTGCAAATATTGCAACATTTTTAACTCGAACGTTGATCTTATCGCTGGGTTCCCTTCATCGTAATGACAAAGATTTAAATTTTAAACAATTGAAATCAATTTTAATTACCTTACTTGATCGAAAATTGTATAAATATACGTATATTTAATAATTTCTTCAAACAACTGCGTTCGCCGTACAAATGTTTGCCTATGTGGGAATCGAACTCACAACTCCCGGATTCATCATCCGAGTTACTTACCACAAGTCCAATGTGCCAGTCAATAAATTGATTCATTGATAAAATATTCAGTATTTTTAAAACAACGAATTTTACGTAAGTAAACTACAACATTTATTATTAACAAACTAGATTTTTTTTTCCAAATCCTGACTTTTGTTTCTATTAATGTTAATAATATTTGACCTACAATTGACTTACAATTATTTCATTACTTACTCAATTACTTTCCAGGCTACATTCATTCTTACGTCCCTGTTTATACACATCAATAGGAGGCCGGCATACTCCACCGCGCCACTCCAATGCGATGCTCAAAGTATGATTGAATGTCAACGAAACGGCAGCTGCACATATAGGATGTTCACGTCCTGCGCTGCGCTTGGTGTGAGGTGTGCAATCATCCCCGCTCGGGTCCTTGCTGGCGCGCGCACACTCAGTGCGCACCGTGATCGGTCACCGTCCGCTAGGATGGCGCGTGTGGTGCGAGCGGTCGCTGTGTTCGCCGCAACCGCGGCTCTATTCAATGGTAAGTCCACCACACACATTAAGACATTATTTTTTTATTCGGTTCAATTATTTTTTTGAGATTTTTTTGTAAAATGAAGATTTTACATACACATAATGTATGTATAAAAGTCCCAAAATAAATGTAGATTTAAAAAAAAATTGTATCACATCAAATCAAAATTAGCGTTCACTATATAACACATATATACATATTTTTTGTATATCAGGATTCCAATTAGTAAGCGGACAAAGGAAACCAATAAAGGAGGCTTTGCTGCTTCACAGCGACGCCTTCGGCAACGCTACCCTTGATGACTGCGTTTGGAAGCGCGAGAGGGAACCGTGCCCCGATCAAAATGTCACGCTACACCTTTATACAGAAGCCGAACCTGTGAAAAAAGTGGTAAGATATTCAATAGTGATATGTAATAGTATTTATATGAATATTCTGTACGGTATATCATACAGTATCACAGGACTGACGGGACTATAAAAATACGTAAGTAAATTACGAGACAGTAGAATTTGACGATGTTGAATAATAAATGATTCTTATCATAAGAGTCAAAGGTAGGTGAAGAAGGTAAGGTGAATAGAAATTAGAACAAAGAGCTAATGCTCTTAGCTATAGTGTAATTACTTACATAATTAACTATAGCTACACTAGTATCTGCTAGATAAATTATGTTAAAGGACGAAGTTCAACAAGAATATATTTTGTAATGTGTCACATTTCCTAATTGATTGTCATTGTAATGATACAATGTGTAAATAAAATTGTATTGGTAAGTTCTCTAAGACAAATATTGTTTGTCTTCTCTATTATTTCACTAGTAGTACCAAGATTGAGGCCAATAACAGTCAAGATTGAGTACTTTTTATAGTTTGAAAATAACTGTAGACATTACATATCAGGTATTGAAACAATCATTTAATGCTATATTTATTTTTTTATTGTGTTTATTTCGTATCATCAATTTTGTTACAAGAACGACAACATTTTTATGTTCTCCAAAATAGTCGGTATATTTTATTTAAATATTGACTTACGAGTATAACATAACCTATAAAGACTCACAATGGGCCAATTATGCAACTCACATAACAATGCGGTGACGATAACATTTTCTCTAAAAATCTATCGTTAATGACGCCATATTAATTATTAAAACAATATTAATTATTTACATTTTCTCACACAAAAACGTATATTGCATATCGTAGGTACTCGAGAGCTGATTTAGTTATGCTACGGTCACCTATTATCTAGTATTAAGTTTATTTTCCAGTTCTGTATGTCCCGGGCTTTTTCGAAACTCTTTTTTTATCAATATGATGTATCACAGATTATTAATTATAAATATCATGTACCTATGTATGTTGAGATAAAGAAAGCAGAAAAAGTATATATATTTTTCGATTATTTGATGTGCGATATTTCTAATTACTAAGAAGTAAGTACTTAGCATTGTGGCAAAACAATAATTTTATGATTATGATTTAAATAGGTTCGGTTTAAAAGATGTGGGAAGTAAACCCAGCTAAATGATATTTTCACTAATTTTAAATTTGGAATTAGGACTAACTATTCAACTATGTACATTGTACATATTCAAATTAATGAATATTATTATACACACAAAACGAAAGTATAATGTAGGCGATAAAAATTATTAATTCAGCCGAGATACAGAAGAAGCATAGACAAACGCACTTCACTATAAACGGCGTTTAACCATTATTTTGATTAATAAAAATGAGATTAAAAACGGAGGGGGGCGTGGTGATTGTGTGCTCATTTAGTATTCATTTAAATTTAGTAGATATCAGCACTAATGTGTTGCAAGTTTCGGCCATGAGTTAACCGAGTCAGTAGTGAATAGGTCGCGGACGACCGTAAAGGCTCCTGGATCCGTTACTTCTACCGCGCGAGAATACCAAATAGTTTAGTGGCGATTTCTAAATTGTTTTCCTCTTTTTGACAGGTTCCTTCAATAGCATTCAGCCGTAACATTTGTATGGACACGTTAAAACTGTCAGTTTTGGTTGTGTTACTAAAGCAATCCGAATTAAATGTTGATATTTTGTTTTGCCAATAAATATTTTTCTTTCTATATTGATATACATTTCCATTTAAAAGTCAGATGGGAACATTAACATACAGATAAAATAAAACTTGTATTATAAATCAGCACACAGATTCGATACTGGCGGAATAGCTAAGATGAAACGTTATCGTTTAAACTATACCGTTTAAAGTTAGTTTTATAAATATATAATGGATTCGGGGTGATAATCGCTACGCCGACTCCCCGTCGCTATTCTGCCTTCATTTAAACTAATTAACGTACATAATTAAAGTTTTTATGTCAGCAGTCGCATGGGTGTAGGACCAAAATTTGGTGGATAATTATATTACAAACTATGAACGCCATTATACATATGTATAGCCTGAAATTTAACGCATGTCAAGGCGCATAACTAATAGCGCTGTCCCGAAAATATAGTGCTTACGCGCTATAGTTTTCTAATCGTTTATTAATGTTAATTGTAACTTCAAAACCACATTAGAAAACATTGGAAAAAACGCTTTTCGTATGTTTAAAACCTATTGTATGTTTGCCAATACTCGGCACACGTGGAAAGTAAGTAGTGTTTTGACAAGGCGGATGTGGTAAGCACATTGTTTCGCCACTCACCGAACACGCACTGTCACTTGTATAGTTTTACTTTTACGAGAGTTCGATTACAATAGGACTAATGTGAAGTGGTGATCCATTTGCGAGACGGTTATCTAACGATACATTTCAAATGTAAAAAAGATTTAATTACTTCTAAACAAATAGCGCGAGGCACCTTCCAGTTGATGATGAGTGGAGGGAAGATATCGGTTGTAATGTGCCAGAGAAGGGGGAAGAGAGAAGGAAGAGAGAGAGAGAGAGAGAGAAATTTGTTTTTAACAAATGTGAAAACAAAGAAAGATATTTCGCCAGTACGTTCGACGCGAATCCATGAGCTAACGACCAAACGTGTAACGCTGTAGGCGATAATTTTCCGGCTTGCAAATGGATAACAGCGCTCGCATAGGCCAATGTAATGGCACAAGTGCTACATTTGCAATTCAGAATGATTTCTTTCTTCTCTTAAAAAGCGCCGTTTCCTTAATAGCTAACCTTATGCTTAGGCGTGTTAGGTTCGCGTTTGTTAAACTCAGACTTAAGCCGTCTTGTTCATTACATAGTATGTACCATGTACGTATGATAGTAATGATAATATATTTGGTAAACCAAGAGTAAACAACCAATAGAATAACCGTTCAGCTCTAGATAGTTTCGTATTTTAGTGAATTTTAAATGTTACATTTTTATTTTACAAGATCAGTCAAGATTTTATGTACATACATCGGAATCATATACAAAAGTCTCAACCTGCAAACAATTTGACTAGTACGAAAACGCAGCCGTGCTTTGAATGCTATGTGACGCCAACATTGAATAGTCGGGGGCCGAACGTAGCTCCCTTGAGGACACCTAGCGGTATTTTACACGCATTCCTCCTTTTGTTAATGTTGCCAGTGACACCGCTTAGACGATATAATGATACAAATTTGAAATGTAGCTTTTTTTTATCCGTTGCAAGGTGTTTAAATTCGGAATTCTCTTTCGCTTTTTTCTTTCTACTTACACAGCTAACGGTTTCACATTGTCACGCCGGAATAAAGCAGTAACTACTGCTGCGAACAAGAATATGCATTGTTGTAAGCGATTCAGAAATGTTCGGAAAACTTATACGGATATCACTGAAATTTTGTTTAAAAAATCCTATTACTTAATGCAAATGCGTTGTCCGTACCTACAAGGCGAGATTGGGTTAAATTTATTATGAAAATAACACTATGTTCTATATATGGATGTAAAATTATTTATATCGGTATGTATTTAGAAATATGCAGTTTATCAGCTGTCTGATTACCATAACATAGTTGTGCCTAATTTTGGATCTGATGGCCGTCTGTGAATAGTCTCAAGATATTGCAAATCAAACAAAACTATTAAAACTGACTTAATCTCACAATGATAGTAACGATGGCATAGAGGTATTATAACAAACTAACATAATATTCGCAGGTGGACCTATTCAGCGAAGATTGGCTTCGTCAGAGTGGATGGGAGCCGTCCCACGAGACCATTCTACTAGTCCACGGCTACGCGGGCGGTGACGACACTTTGCCCATCATTGTATTGCGAGATGGTAAGAGATTACTTATGTTCTAATAATGCTCATCTCGTTGCCGTTACTCTTATATCCTGCTTATTTATGTGAGATTTATTCACTGTATTGAAGATATACGATAAGACTGCGTGCCTCTTCGAAACAAAAATAAATATAGCTTCGAACAAAATTAGTACAAAACAATATTAAACTCATTTCAAGTTTTATATGGCGTAGACGCGTTGCCATTCCTGACTTCTAATTCATCTAGACTTGCCATGAATACGAATGTATACATTTTTAAACTTGCATTGCGTAAGGATTTGCAATTTGTGTATTCAATTTTCACGTACTTATTCCCAAACGGACATCGCATACAAGATGCTGTTTTTAAGGTACTCCAGCGCTTTCACCTTGTAATCGTTATGTCAGCTGTGTCATTACACATTGGCCTGCAGCAAAACGTGTTGAACTTTCTTTATTGGTTCATAATGTTTCCGCGCTTGCTTGGAAACAACTATCTACTGTTTCTTGTCACTTTGATAAGGAAGTGTTAAGAGTTTTTTGCATAACTTTCATTTAAATGTTGTTCGATTTTATCGTCTGATATAATTCGCTCTTGATAATAAAGAGGCACGAAGATAAATCGATTTTTTTAGTGTCCATCATCTAAAGTCAAATCTTTGCAGTTTTTATCAAAGTTCTATGGGTATACCTTAGAAAAGTTATTCCATGTTTGGCAAAAAACTAAACCACATCGAAGACGACTGTCATGAATCGAGCTAATTTGAATAGTGATCTAACGGAACCGAGTTATGTGAAAAGAGACATTAGGTTTTTTAAATCGTGATGGAAGTCCACTTTAATTTTCGAATGGTATCAGTTTTCATACTATTTTCGAATGTTTTTCATAGTTCCATTGTTGGGACGGGTTATGGGTTTGATAATGAGATTTTAAGGTCGGCTTACCACACTTCACACACCTTAGAAAATGTTCTAGAGAATTTTGGGGTGTGGGTTTTCACAACCTTTAATTTGAACACCAACAATAATTTGTTACTTTATGCAT
>DWDX01004963.1:0-11047 GCA_018245675.1 Agara michaeli | reverse complement strand
CGATCGGGCTGAGACTTTGCATGCATAAAGCTACTATGACATAGGCATCCCCTAAGAAAGGATTTTGATAAATTACATCCCTAAGGGGATAAAATAGGGTATAAAAGTTTGTATTTTTACTCAAATTCAAACGCGGACGAAGTCGCGGGCACAGCTAGAACAATATATAAAAAAGTTAAGTTTTTCCTTCTATTTTCTTGTGTCCGTGGGAAGTAGTGCGAGTATACATTGATGTCAATTTGGCTAAAGACATCGCGAGAGCATTATATTAATTTATTTAAATGGTATCAACTTTCTCTCAGTACATGTTTTAAAACACCTTGACTCGTTAACGTAAAACGATTTTTTTTATTGTTTTCACTTTAGATAAACCACTCAGATACTGTCTCCATATAATACTTTCACATATTGCAATTTAAAAAACTAAATTGCAAATGTACTTAGTTTCATTTGTTGAGTGGTACTCACTGACTTATTTATGCTTACAAAGAAACGGTAACTTGTAAATATAAGCATCATAAATAACTAAATCACACTCCCGCGCTTCAGAAACGATAATTGCAATATAAATATGACTATTTATATATTTTTAGTGCTATAAGTATACTTACTATCAAATGCTCAACATCACCCTGGATTGGCTGGCAGAGGATACCTACCATTAAGTATTACGTACACTCTTTGTACAAGTTACTTACATTAATTACAAAGTATCCACCTACTTGAACAACTTTGTGTGCCAACATTTTAATAACTCCGGAATGGCGTTTAGAATTTGCGTTAAGCGTGTATTTCAGGGAAAAACTTGTTCTTTGTACATTTTTGAACCTTTAAACCTTTCCTCCATATGAAAGTCCATGACTGCATGCTTACATCTTCAGCGGCATAATCAAGTTTCAGTCGGCGCACGTCGTGACCGCAAATTAAGAAACGTTACCTTAAACAGACCCCAGATGTCCGCAGACCTCGACCATAAGTCGTGTTGTAATAACATTAATGGCGCACAAGCGAGCAGCGCCGCGGAGTCGCGCCGCCGACCTCGGAACAAGTACGCTGCGAGATATTTTCTACCATTTAAGGCAGCCGTAGGCCCCGATAACGTTTTAACAATTGCCACATAAAGGAATTGTAACATTTACTTAAAAACAAATAAAAATTCATTAGCGTCTAACATCGCACCATATGTACCACGTCCTTCCTGATAGCACAGCTGCAGACGCGACAGGCGATCACTCCTGCGCAACTACTAGAACATATGTCTGTGAAACCTTGCTTCGCTTTATAAGCGTATACCGAGTGTGACCCAGTATTGACCCGCATTGGGTCATTGCTAGGTCACTGTCTACGCGAATTGGTGAATTGCACGTTAGTGCAAATTGATTTCATGTGCGTTTAATATAACCAGTACACAATAATAATAGTAACAAAGGTCGATTGTAATATTTATTGAATATAATCATTGCTACGTGTTATGTGTAGTAAGTTTTTATCATTTAAATTAATTCATGTTGACTAATTTATATCTATAAAGTTCATTTTGAATAATTTGATCAATCTGAATTAAGTTTTAAATTGGTCAGATTTTTTTTGCCTCCTCATAGAAAAAGGAGTGAAGCGACTTTGAATAAAAAGTGTGGTGTTCACTTATTATACTATGACAGCAAATTTGTAAAAATATCTTTTTCGCGGGAAAATATGGATAGCGAGATGAACAAAACATAGCTTCAACATTGGAAAATAACAAAAAATATTTTAATATTGAGAAACATCAGAGATCACAGCAAAATTTTTAAAAATAAAATTTTCAAACAAGCCCGATCAATCTCTCAAACTCAACGTCATTTTTCCTACAATCTGTACATTTTACTAAGTTACGCAACAAAAAACCATTGATCAGCCAACATTAGTTGGAAATCTTGCATAAGTTGTAATTGAAACCGTGCCATGTTTAGTTACGAATGTCGCCCGTTACGTGTACGTGTGGAAGTTAAACGCGGCCCATAGCGGTGGCCGGCTGCTATGGAAATGTGCGTTTTTCTCCCCGTCGTGAGTCATCCACATAACGCGGTCAACGTGTTGCATACGAAGCAATATGACACACGCACTGTTTTTGTTCATTTTATACTTTTTATCTTGAGTTAGTTGTTTCCTTAGCGGTAGGTACTTATAGTGTTTATAGGTATTGTTAAAATCCTTGTGCCAATATTATACATGCTTTTATCGTACTAGTTTCCTTGCCAACAACCTCGCGTCTGTCATTGAAGTTCGACAGAATATAGTTAAGATAGTTATCGACATATTAATACAACCTCAACGGTACCTCTACCGACACTTTGGTAACGAATATCATTTTTTTATTCGTCTAGTGTCTTTGTTTGTTTGTTTGTTCTCCTTTCACTGTCACTGTCGAACGACGTTTTTTTAACCGACTTCAAAAAAAGGAGGAGGTTCTCAATTCGTCAGTATTTTTTTTTTAATATGAGGATAGTTGAAAGGCTGAAGTTACACAGGCTCTTCTTTCGAGAGCAAAAAAATCTCATTTCCACGGGAAAATCTTTTTTCACTCGAGCTTTACGAATTATTTGCACTAAAAGGAATCTTTAGTTCTTACTTAAGTAGATATATTTTTATCATTATTTGTAGAGTTGGATACCAATAAATAAAACCAAAATACTATATTCGATATATTTATTGAATAATTATTACAACAATGAGAATAATAATACATACTCTTGTGTCATATTTATGAAGTTATGATAGTTCATAGTGATTTAGTTAATTTAACTGTAAAATACTAATTTACTTTTGTTTATGACTTACGTGAAATACATCATCTGCACACTTTATACCATACCTTAAAAACTAAAACTGACTTCATAAATATTGTATATACTTGAACGTGTTCATAGTTAGCATTATATTCAAACAATCATATATAATCAACAATTATTATTTTTGGATACAAAAAATACCTAACCTTACCAAGCAATCTATGTACATTTCAACATGCAATAATTTCACAAGAATTATTAACAATATATAAGGTTCGCAATAATAGTGACATACTTCTAAGCCGTACATTTATGCATCCGTCGATCGACATATTTCTACGGCATTACGTTTATTTTGATAGAAGTTTATGTTGGGGTGACATTTTGTCTTTGTCACCTATATTATAGTCCAACATATTTCCATGGCTTTACTATTATACCCTACTTGACGCTATGCCGACTGAACTTTATGTTGGATTGACATTTTGTTTTTGTCCAACGTGCGCTCAGTATCAAGCGACTCTGAGCGACTAAGTATTCATTTCGACTAAGATTACAAACTGGTTACGTTTGTCAGCTAAGTGATAAAAAGTTTGCCAACAATGTTTGTTTTAACATAACAGCCGTTATAGCTAATGACACAAATCACATGCCTACATTAAATTTACTGAAGAGCTATCATTATTTGGCAGTCTTTATTCTTAAAAAAAAAAACGATTCGCTGGATTCATACAATATGATAGATAAAAAAACATCTGGTTAGTTCTTCATGGCCATACAGTAGCCAAAATCTGACATTTGTTCTGCCGCCATTTTATCTGTCACCTGTCAGATTGCGGTCTGTATTTGAATTTGAAAATCGATTTTTTAAATGTTACATTAACATTTACCCCATGATGGTTTTTAAATTAGGTGAACAGGATTTTTGGGAATTTCTTCCCAACCGGCGTCCTTCCACGGTTAGGAGCTGCCATCTTGTTTACTAGCATTGAAGAGATCCTTCCAACTACAGATATAGATACATATAGATATACATAATGTAAGTATGACGATTTCTACAAAACTACTATTGCTGATTTGTTAACATACTATTAAAGTTTTTGTATATTTTTGTTTAGAATCCCAAAACCATCTACAATGGGAAACAGTTAGTTCTGTATGAATGTAGACGAAGCGCGTCAGGTTTGCAAGGATAGAGATATTTGGCACTTGGTGCTTTTTGCCTACCCCGTTACGGACCTGGCGTGAAGGTATGTTGTTGTTGTTCTGTTCGGGCTCCATTGTGGCTTTACAATTGTAATTTATTGCAATTTATCACAGCATACTTCAAGTATTTTGGAGTTGACTTCTGTCTAACAGACGAACAACGAAACAACTAACAAACGAAAGACGACCAGCACTGATTGAACAATGACGATTCAAATATTTTTGAAATTCAATCCTTTGGCCACATAGGTATGTTCTGCTTATAGCTGACACGGAAAGCAGGTGCACTGGCATTATCCATCCATGTATCTATATCTGGGTTTACATTTTGCTCGTTTTGTTCATCCATTGTTATTGAATCTTTCTGTGATACTCGGACGCTGAGTTACCGTAATCCTGCAGATTGAAGAGAGTGGATCGATTAGTCGACATGTATTTGAGGAAGTCCTGCATATGGCTGAGGAGAAGTTGCAACGATTTCTCGTCTAGAGCCGTGTAAGCCAGCATGGGACCCATCTTGGCGAACAGACGCAGTAAATGTATAGAACCGTATATTTGAGACATCGGCGTGTCCGGGTATTCGTGAAGAATCTCACTATACTGCGGCCTTTCAAACTTGTACAGCAGTTGAGAGCCCAGGGTTACATTGAAGTACTCCTTGATGCCCTCGGTGATATCTACCAGCACCGACTCCTTGGCCTGATTGTGAGACTTGCTGGACTTCTTGAAAGTTAAGAAATTGTCCACAATCTGAGCAACGGTCAGCTTGGCTGGTAAGATGGCCAGTTTCTGCTGTCGTGTGATGACATCCCAGTCGTCCACGAGCCACACTTTGAGCTCCTCGGGTATTTTGATTTTCACTTCAACCTTAGCTAGATACTGCTCCTCCGATTCTATCGACACGTCTAACCTGCCTCTCTTCTTCCTATAAATAAACAGATAAAATCTTCAAAACATACTTTCCCGATAATCATGTCTAGTTTATTAAACCCTTAATAAAGTAACATTAAATGTGGATTAAAACAATTTAAACTCAACTTCTGTCTTCAGCATTTCGTAATAAAAGAGTGGTTTACGAAGCATCTTTCACAACCTGACCATCAACGAAGATTGATTCATAGATCATGCTACTAGACCTTACAACCCATTTTATATACCGTAGATATATATTTTTTTATAATTCAGCCCAGCAAGCAGGTAGACGGGCCACCTGATTGTAAGCGGTCACTGTCGCCTATGGACACTTGCAACATCCGAGGAGTCGACAGTGCTCTGCCGGCTTTCGAGGAAAGCTCTTTTTACGCCTTTCTTGAAGAGCCTCATGTCATAGCGCCCCGGGAATGCCTCATGATTGCAAATTGAGAATTTCAGTAACTAAAATGTGACATACTTTGGCTGATCGGATCCAGAATCAGCAGGTGTGTCTTTGCTCTGTGTTTTGGTCGCCTTAGCCGGTACGGGGGTGGTGTCAACTTCCTTTTCCTTGTCCTTGCCTGAAATTTCAACAAAGAACAATTACCAATGAACTGATCTTATCAAATAACTGATGGGTGTGTTAAGAGTCTTCGAAACCAGCGTGTGTGCATGAAGAGAGCAATGAATGTGGACGAAGCACATCAGGTTTGGAAGGACAGAGATATTTGTTTATGGTTATAAGAATGCACATTGCTTATACAATAGCCTTAAATGATATTCTTGGCAAAAAAAACTTTTTTGCTCATACATATATTTGGGATACGTATATTAAATGATATAATATTTAGTGAAAATAAAAAAGAAAAATGAATGAATACAAACATACCAGCGGGTGTGGAGGCACGGGACTCTTCACGGGCCGGTGTTGTGTTGGCGGTGCTGGTCGCTGCTTCCGATTTACGTCCTTTAGCTGGAGCTGATATGGAATATACGTTTACAATATTGAGACTGATCTCTTAGTCTCGTGGTCGGAGATACTGACTCGCTCTCACTATGTTTACCTTCACATATTTACATTTTTAAATATAAACAATGCACATAGCTTAGTAAATTCAGAGGACAGGATTTGAGAGGGTAATCAAGTTATCAGATCTATCGGGTGAGGCTTTCCTTGCTGAATAAGTTCTCTTTCTTTATACACATACTCACTCTTTTTAGTCTTTGCCGGTTGTGCCGAGTGCGCCCTCTGCACTTCCTTCTGCCGCTGAACATTAGCCTCATTGTACTTGAGCACCCGGCTCTCAGGCACCCACTCGTCCCAGCTGTAAGCCAGAAAACATGTTACAATGAATAGTAAGGGCTTCTCCAGATTGCAGGTATTTTATAAAATTCAATTTTTTCATCAATTCGTAGCATTAATCTTTCATTCAAAAGCAAGGAACTCAAAATGACTGTTGAAAGATAATATATACTTTAGTATTTACATTCCAATATTTACAACTTGTAAGGAATGCAAAGATTTAACTTACAACTTCATATTGGATTCCAAAACCAAATAAAAAATTTGCTTCTATTTTCGCCAAGGTCGAACGAGATTTATTTGGATATATATCCATTACGCAAATCCATTCCAAAAGACGCTAACAGTAAGTTTCACCATGTTTAACGTTAATATTCGATCACGTTAATGTTCAAAAACATAGATAAAAGGGTGATATAGATTCGTGTACACATAGATACAGAGATACGAGCTGTTTTTGTCGGTCGGTTAAGACATAAATCTATTTCAGCATGTATATGTGTACATATAATTATTGTCGTATGTTTATTGTTAATATTCGATCACGTTAATGTTCAAAAACATAGATAAAAGGGTGATATAGATTCGTGTACACATAGACACAGAGATACGAGCTGTTTATGTCGGTCGGTTAAGACATAAATCTATTTCAGCATGTATATGTGTACATATAATTATTGTCGTAGCACAATTCACTTACTTTTTATTCCACCCAGCGTAGTGAATTAAATAACGAACGTGTTTATCTTTTGTAACGGAACTCTTGAGACATTTCGCCTCGTAGATCAGCGGCCCGTGGAAGCATAGGACCTTTTCACCTGAAAAAAAGCAAACATAACAGCCATCTCTCTGATAACTATTTGACGCTCATACATAAATTTTCAATGAAAGTTACCATCAGCGAACTTAAGTTTGGGTGCCATAGGGGACGTCTCCTTTTTAGTCTTCATATATTTCACTTAAAATAATACTAAATCGAAATACAATCTGTCTTCTATTTGGATACAGGTACACTATAGACGGAGAGAATGTACGGAATGCCGCAAATTGCCGTATTGTTGTCAATGTACCATAGACCATAGATAATAATTAATGCCACTCAAGAAAAAACACTGCCTTGTTTATGTCAGGCGTAGACAGAACATTGAAATCAAAGCAATGATGCTTGTCTAACACATACAAACATATAGATTATGTAATTATTGTAGACACTAAGCCTTTATTCAATTTATACAAAATTAACAAAAAAAATTGAAATTCCATCTAACATTAACTTTTATTCCTTAAAATATTAGGCGATATTATATAGAACAATATTTCTATGGCAACATTATCTTATATGGATAAATTTTTGTTACGTACCTACTTCATTAAAAAACTGAAAGAATATTTAATTAAGTTTTACAGCATTACTAAGTAGGACTATAATAATTCGTTTTTAACAGATTAACAGATTAAAAACTGATTAAATTACCTCTAATGATAGTATATTTACCATCAAATGTAATTATTACCGCACGGTAATTACTTGCATTATATAAATATAAATTGAGCGTCAACATTTTAAATGCTTTATATCAAATAGAATTTGCGAATCAAAACTCACAATCTAAACAATTCAGTTTTTATCTTATAGATTATTCAGAACTAATGATAAATTTAACTTTCGGCAAAGCGCAATCACTGCAATCACTTACGTGTTGTATCGTCACTTAAAGATTCAGCGACAAGAGGCTAGTGACTTGTTTACTTTCAACCATATGTCCCAGTTACATAGGTAAATTAGACGAAGCTTTAAAATTACCAAACTGATCCTCTGCCTGATTACGACTAGATAAGAAGATCCATGATAGTTCTATAACAAAAATTTTACTTGTTAGGTACATAAAAAGCAGGTAAATGCTCTTTTAACAGTAACTAAGTCTGCTATCTGCTCACAGATTTCAATAAAAGTTAAGCGGAACTGATAAGTATAAATTTTTCCCGGTGTAGTAAATGAAACCTTACTCTCTAAACATCGGCGTGCTAGATCTCTGAACAAAATTACTAAAGTGGACGGACACTTTAATAATTTTGTTCGTACTATATTAGGTATTGTATATCATAAAGATTATTATGTTTAAATGGAAAATATTTAAAATATAAAAGAAATTCTTAAGACCTGACATTTAATAGTCTCAAATGTTTATCAATGCGGATATTAGTATGTAAGTTTATAGACAAAACCGGTATGGGCGGGTCGCATACAACCGGTAACAGTACATATTCGACACTAAGACGTTTCTAGAAATAGGTATCCCGTTAAGAGTAAGCGGCTAAGTACCAAATGTGGCCCTACATTTCCAATCTACCAATAATGATTTGATGGTGCAAGATTGATAGACTTTAATAATTTTATAACAACATATATTATATTATATTTATATGGACTGAGAATACAATAGATAAGTAACTCAATTTAAGCGTCTATGATTTTATGAACTCTAATAAGAGACATGATAAAGTCAACTATACAGATGTAAGCTGACTTTAAATTCAGTTTCCATACTGACTCTGGGCAGTAAGATGGAACATCTCAGATATAAGTGCATTTATAGTCGCCGGTCTTCAAAAACTGCATTGTTTTAAGAATGTCGGCAACAACGCAAAGCATTATCTACATAACATTCTATTCGACTTTTTAATTACACAACATTCATATCTGCGGTCGGTAACCGGTTACATTTCGTCAAAAACACACCCACTTACGTAATTTTATATTAAAACTAGTTTTATTTACAAGGGAAGAAGAATCAAAATTCTTTGAATGTCGCCAATACGAATTTAAAAACAACTGTTACATCATATTACTGGATATTGTCTATGGTTTCGGTCATTATTTATGGCTTTACTAGATTTTTTTTCTTTTTTGTTCTATTAAGATATGTTATTTAACACTGATGAATTACGAGTACTTCAGATATTTTGTCATTTACAATTCATACATACATGAACATTTCAGCAAAGAGGAGTTATCGAAAATCTTGAAATAATGTTCGAATATCATACCTGCAATATGCAAACATTAAAATGCTTACACGAACAAACACACTCGCGTACGCATTAATACATCTAGTTGATAAGCACGATATATATCGCTAACCATTTTGTTAGCGACTAGCCTCGAGCGGCCACAGCCAGTGTTGTAGCGTCAGCTGAGCGCGTTCGCCGTGTTCGTGAGAGCCGAATATAACACAATGTCACAGCAAGGCCCCGCGTTCGACGTAAACGCGATGACCCTGACGCGTTGGGTCCTAGCGCAGCAGCGGATGGCCCCAGCCGCCACCGGGGACCTCACCCAGCTGCTAAACTCCATCCAGACCGCTGTGAAGGCCATACAATCCGCTGTGAGGAAAGCCGGCATCGCTAAGCTGTCAGTATTTACGCTCATTTTTGTGCACTGCTTTTTTTGTTATATTCGTTTGTCTGTCTTCTCACATATCCGATATTTTTTGCTCCACTTTCTCTTAACTTGCGATATTTATTTGTTATTTCGTTCGAGTTTCATTTAGCTCATATCATACGTTAAAGAGATAAAAGTTTTGACTAAAACAGGATGTTTACGTAGCTTTTTTGCTTTGTAAAATATAACTCATAAGAAATATGTAGGTAAATTAAGTTCCGATGCCGCCTGAAACATATGAACTTTGTTTCTTATTGTACCATGCATCCATTTCAATGCAATATGCACGTGTCTATTGTATTTATAGTAGCGATATTAATGTGAACATAATACCAAGAGGTATTTTAGTAAACAATTTATATATCTAAAAATATTAATGAAACATCGAAAGGCAACCCAAAAATTGGTTACGTACATATCTACTTCTGGTATTACAAAAGGAAAATGAGTAAAGAACACAAATTTCAAAAGTAAATTTCGACCGTTAAACATTACGCTCTGAAAAGTATGACACTGTTGTTATATGAAGAAAAAAGTAAATATTCTAATCTTGAATTTTTTTTTGACAATTGACTTCTACAATGGTGCTTGGTCGTACAATGTGATCTTTCCTATGTCAAGTATTAATAAATTATTGATTTATTATTATTATTATTTTTTTTTTTGTTTTTTAACATATTTATAATTATCATAATTTATTTTATTATCTGTTATTTAATTATGTAATGTAAGTCATGTATATATATAAATAAAGTAACATATATTATCAAACGTAATCAGTAATTTCAAAATAGAAGTGAAAGAAGTGAATAAAAGTAAATGTGGTATAAATTATTTAAATATTAAAAAAGTCAACTTTTATTAGTATATTAAAACAGACACAAAAAATATTATTGTCCGACATTCTTATCTGTGGACTATTCAATGATTGGGGTGTACTTATATACACCTACCTATGTACACTATTTATGTACCTTAACGCACAATGCTTGTCGTGGATGGATAATCAGTAGACTAAGAATTCAACCTTGTGCGACTGAAAGAACTTTGTCATCTTGGAATTCTCCTTTATTACGATTATTCTAGAAGCCACGGTTTTCTGGTAGCTCATCAGCTGCCAGTTTTATATTCAAAGAATTATTACATTCCGTTAGCCATGGCATCTCAGGCGACACGAACGTGCAGGGCGAAGAGGTGAAGAAGCTGGACGTCCTCTCCAACGATCTCTTCATCAACATGCTCAAGTCTTCCTTCACCACCTGCCTTCTGGTATCCGAAGAAAATCCCACAGTGATACAAGTAAGTCACAATCACTACATAGTATAAAACAGAGTCGCTTTCCGCTGACTGTCCCTATGTATGCTTAGATCTTTAAAACTACACAACGGATTTTGATGCGGTTTTTTTTTTAAT
>DWDX01004962.1:0-11048 GCA_018245675.1 Agara michaeli | reverse complement strand
CCCTTTAAAAAGGCGTTTCCCTATAATTTTTCGGCCCCCACCCCCCCCCCCCCCCTTACCCTTCCTAACACTCGTCCGCACCCCATACATAATTTTGTAACAGCTAATATACATGATAAGTTTTAGGAAGATATCACTATGAAATTGTTAACGAACACATCGTAAGTAAAATTTCAAAGCATATAATGAAAAACTGAAATTCAAAATAGTTTTAATATCGATTTTTCTATATTCATTTAGTGCGATCCTTGCGCTTCGTCGTGTCGGGTCCATTTTTAAAATGTCCCCTCGTGGGCTTGCGCCTCACGTTGGAAAAAACCGGTCTAAAAGCATGACGATAATGATAAAAGCATTCCGGCTGATCAGCCTCAGGACCCGGGAGAACCGGGGTTAGAATTGGCGAGCATCTATATAAAAATGAACGTTTAATAAAGTTAAATATAATTTGCTATAACGATGAAGGAAAACATCGCGAGGTAATTTGAACGGTACAAAAATACTCCGTTTTCTAAAGCGCGCGACGTCTGCCGACAAGTGCTTGGCCAGCGTGGTGGTCTAGGGCGTAACCCTTCTCGTCACGAGAGGAGACCCGCGTTCAATGTTGGAACAATAAAAGGGTTCCAAAGAGGCAAGATCGACTAACTAATTACACCTGACTAGTCTTTTGCGTGATTGGTCCGCTGGATTGTTATAGCGTTTATTTATTTACAATAAGCTACAATGTCTACTCGCGCCGCATCGATACGCTTACACCACTAGAATGTTAAATAACGTTGGTCGCCATGGATTATCATTGGCTCATGACGTTATAAAATTCTAATAGCATTAGTCGTCATGGATTGCCGTTGGCTCATGACGTTAGAATATGTTAAATATAACATTAGTCGCGATAGATTATCATTGGCATATGACGTTATAAAATGTATTACTCGCTGTGGATTGTCATTGGTTCATGGCCTCAAAATGATACATAGCATTAGTCGCCTTAGATTGTCGTTGGCTCATGACGTTAAAATGTCAAATAGCATCAGTCGCAAAGGATTGTCGTTGGCTCATGACGTTATACAATTTTAAATAGCATTAATCGCAATGGATTGTCGTTGGCTCATGACGTTATACAATTTTAAATAGCATTAGTCGCAATGGATTGTCGTTGGCTCATTACGTTATACAATTTTAAATAGCATTAGTCGCAATGGATTGTCGTTGGGTCACGACGTTTAAAAGTGGTGCGTCGTTAAGCCGTAAATGAACAATTTATAAATCCACTGACACATTGACTCAGAGCTCAAATAAGATGCCGGGATCTTGTCATATTTCACATTCAAATATTCACATATGTGCAATTAAATTGTCGTTCATTGCAGTGATCTTTCGGTGTATTTCAATATCACGTAACCGTGTGTCGTCATCGTAACGGTTCATTCGTATCGGTCGTACCCATTGTCCTATACACCTCATACGCGATAAATTCCAGAACATTCTATCGAGTGTTAAATTCAAACGAATCATTATCACGATGGCGTAAAGTTAAAATTACTATTATCACTAATGGGATTAAACAATTAATAGTATCGAAAGTAGCTACAGTCGAACTGGTATTGTTCAGTATTCACGCGACACATTGAGGTAGCCTGAAGTTATATATATATAATTTTATTTAATCATAAACAAAGAAAACTATTAGAACAAAAAGAAAGCCACTTCGTCCCCACTAAGACGATATAATACTGCTAAATCTATCATATGTATATTATATACATATATTTCGTCTACCAACTGGTCTTATTAAAGGACCGTTTTAAAAAAGCTAACATGATATACACGACGTTGTGTCACTTAACGGCAGCTTAAAGACCGACCCCGTGGTCTAATGATTAGAGACCCTGACCGCGAAACCGGAGGTCGCCGGTTCGGTTCCGCTCGGAACAAACGTTTGCGTGGTGAGCATAATTGTTTGTTCTATCTGGGTGTAATCACAATATCTATATAAGTATTATGTACAATTCAGCAGCTGCCTGGTCATCATAGAACAGGCTCTGCCTAGTTTGGGATTAGATAGCCGTTTGAGGGTGTCCCGAGATTAAAAAAAAAAAAAGCATCGACCTAAAGTTACATGCGTTTTGGTAATACCCAATAATGTACAGTGTTTCGACTGTAAATAGGCGACTTTTAAACGTACTGAACACTTCAGCGGGCCAACCGTCCTTTGGTAAGGATTTCTCTACGGGAAATCTCCCAATGTAAAGCCCCTCGTATTTACACGAGGGCCCTTATGATAACATAACTTTGTACCAAAACACTGCGCATTAAGAATCACATCCATACATAATAATACATAAGTAAACCGATGATTACATAACATTACGCTAGAGGGCGCCACGTCGCGACGACCGGTACCATGCCCCACCGCCAAATATCACCTACAATATTTAACCGAAAATTCTAACCCGAACAAGAAATAGAACACCTCTACTAATACGCGTAAAACCTTAACGACAAACTTCGGATTAGAAAAAAAAAAATTGTCTCATAATTACAACACGTAACAAATTCACCATCCGCCTGCATCGCCACGTTGCACGATACGGATGGCGAAAGTGTATCACGGTGCTCCGTTGGATCGAACCGACTCATCGATCGGACGGTCGACAACCATCCCGCATTGAGTCCGATCGTCCACCGCCACCGCTAATCTCTGAACTTTTGACTAAAACCCACCGCAATATCCAATCAGTCTTCTTTATTACATTCAATTTGATCCAATCGAATATTCAAAATCGCCAGACAAACGAACGACGTAATGTCGGTCGTTAAGTTAAACAAAAAAACAACACATCGCAGCGTGCTCGTATCACAGCCAATATGGCCGCCGTTCGTTTACGCCCTCGCGACTACTATAATTTACGACAGGACACGCAACAGAACGATAAATGAAACAATCAAACGCAAATGTAACATCACGCGTCACAAAAACCGCGAAGAGAACTCTCGAAGAAGAACTCTCGAGAAGAGAAGCGCGCCTCGTTGTGAGTGCTTTCGATTTCAGGCGACTATGACGCTAGACTTCAAGCTTGCGAAAGGCCAGTGCGCCGAGTGCGAGTGAGTTCAACAAATAATGTATTCGAATAAAGAAACGCCAAACGCGGCGAGAAGCGAGCGCGACTCGCTATGCCAATGACGTAACGAACGTCAAATTTTGTATTTCGTTCTCTCCGAGCTCTCGAAACGACCAATCACGTGAGATAATGGTCCCACCGACGTGCGCTAAATTGACATTCGCAAGAAACATCCACTCGCAAGATTAGTTTCACGGCACTGACACTAGTTGGCGCTGTTTCAATGCCATACAAATTGTAGTTTACGCTGACGCGATCGAGTAGGGAAGGAAACTCGCATTACGCACACTGAACGTTTCTGACGCAGACTTTTGACGCCGCCATAGAATCACGCAGTTCGGTCACGAGCGACCGTTTAAACGACTCAAACAGTCCGAGGCGTTGAAGTCGTTAGCTATCTAATCGATACAAATCATTATGGCAAGTGATCATTCGACCTTGACGATCGACCAATCGTATCCCAATTTATTCTCGGACTCAATCAGTGAAGCTACGAACGTATTTTATAATAACCAAATGCAGTTTAATGCACGTACGACATTTCATAATTTTTTTAATGCAATCAAGAAACATTTTTCATTATTATTTATATCTGCTCATTTTAGAACTGAAAAACGCGTGTATAGTACACAAAGCATTGAGCACTGTTTTGTGATAGAGTCAATTAAAGTCGAGTTAAATATATATATAGACATATAAACTCACATAAAGGAAATATTACATGCGTTTCACATTTGGTGGGAAATTTGCACATTCATACTAAAACTGTCCGTTCATACACGCAACAGGAAAACTTTAGACATTATACATAGATATACATACATATATATATAATTAAAAAAACAAAAGCCGCACGAAAAGCTTTCCGAAGCGTACAAGCGACCGTTGTCCGCTACAATTAATAGGTAACCTTAACTCCATCGACAGAGTTCATAATTAAATATACGCACACGTCGCGCGGGCGTCGTCGAAGAGAACATTGGCACGTTCCAATTATTCTAAACCTGTAATCAATTCGTCTATCGGAAATCCATTCTCTACACAATGTTCCGTTAGCCGAGGCCCGTGTAAAGCCACGCCCGCCCGCAACGCCGCCACGCGAGCGATCCCCGCGCGCTTCGAGGCCGGTCGTTGCGAGCGGTGCGTCGGTCGGGCGCGCACTCGCAACGCCAAAGCGACTTGAACACCTTAACGTTACAGTTCAGATCCGAAGCGACCCGGCGACGATATCCGCTCGCGCGACCGAACGCAGTCTTATAAATACGTTTATATCACTTCACGAGCGTCCGTAAGCGTCCAACGAGTTCCGTTGGCGACCGTTTCACAGACCGACCGACCGACGTTCACAGCGTCTGCGGCGTGTGCTTCGACGGCTGCCGCTTCAGCCGCCTGCTCACGGGTCACTGTCAGTTGTTTTTGTCGAAGTTGTGCAACGCCCAGTTGAACGAGGCCGTCCAAGAGTTCTTCACCGCCTCGATGAACTTCAGACGGAAGTGTTCGATGGCCTTCTCCTCGGATAGGTCCATGACCTTTTGTGCGGAGAGAAAAACGGTATTAGATAATGGACTGTTGAAATAATGCTATCACATTCGTTCATTTCTTTGCGGTTTATTAAATATGCAAAGGAATTCCACATGTTATAGTCCTTACAAAATCCTCTCGCATTGTCTACTTGTATCAAAGTATCATTCATGTGGCCATATATTTTTTAGAGACGCCACAGTATTAAATACTACTAAAAACATTCGCTCCACCCTCACCAGAGTCTCGCGAAGATACTGAAGGTCCTTCTCGGAGCTGAGCTCCGGGAGGCCGGTGGAGATCATCATGGAGAACAGCGACAGGATCAGGTGTCCGTGCTGCCGAAGGATTTTGAACGCCTGCAAGAAGACAAATCATTTTCTACAACACAATTCTAGACAGCGCCAAATAGGTAACATAGTCCTACGCGACCTTTTGGTATTAGATTTTTAATCTTTATCTAGCGTATCGAGAAGCACTGCCCGAACATGGTCGCCTTAAAGATGGGCCGCTACGGGTCTGTGCGCACCTGCTCGCAGTGCTCGCGGAACACCTTGAAGTCGTGCAGGTCGTTGACCCCGCCGCGCTGGCCCTTGTTGATGACGTGGATGAAGTCGTGCGTCAAAACGAACGGCACGCGCTCGCGCTTGAACCCGTACTTCTGCTTGAAGTGGCCCAGGAAGTGGCCGAAGTCGATGTGAAACAGCTGGAACAAATATAGGCGGGGCGATTGAACAAACGTTAACGAGAATCAACAAAGTATATATAAGCTTAAATATATAATAAATATAAATATAGCTCACACTTACAATAGAACTCAATAAAAACTTTAACAAATCACCGTGAGTTTAAAAAATAACTAAAAAATGTACTCGACCAACCAAGCCTATTACTCTGAAGCTGAATACGTAGAAGAATAAACTTAAAAAATGGTTATCACAGACTCTCACATAATATAATTCTATTTTAAAAAACTGTTAAACAGAGAGCTGAGAATTTTTCCCCGGGCTTTTTGGCTCTGTCTACATTGCACAAGGGTGTATTAAATAAACCTGTTGAAATAATAAGTGCATAACCGGGTACTAAAATGCCGGTTTCAACTACTACCGGGTACTAATTGGAAGTGGAATTGTCCACAGTTACTACTGTAATAGTATTAGCCAAATAAACTATCTGCTATATATAGTATAGATATAGATGTATAGATATAGACGGGGCGTGGCGCACCTGGCCACTCCTCTTGACCATGATGTTATCGGGGTGGCGGTCGGCGATGCCCAGCACGTACGTGGCCACGCAGTAGCCGGCGCAGCTCATCGTGAACTCCTCCACCGCCTTGTTGAAGTCCTTCTCGGACGGGTTCTGCTTGCGGAGCCATTCTGCACACAGATATAGTCAGTCGATACACTGAATCTAACTCGGAAGTCTTTTACTGGTCTATTGACCAAGTGGTTAGAGACAGATCACTAAATCAGTGGTCGTGCATTGGATTAATAATATTCTTTAAGAATAAATGAACATGAATTACTGATGAAAAACAAAAGTAAAGAAACAAATAAGTTTGTAAGGACAAAGATATTGCGCACTCGGTGCTTCTGCCTACCCCTGGCGTGATGGTATAATAATGAGTTAATAGTTATTATGTTATTTAAAAAATTTGGTCCTTCGGCCCCCTAACCCCAGTTCTTATTATAGTCTTACCCCTACCTACTGCCGATGATAATATACATTTTAACTCAACATCTGTAACGAAGCAGACAACAGAATAGATTGTAATAAAATGTATAAGCAGTTGACATACGGAACAAGTTGGCCTTGGAGATGGTGGAGGCCGCGTTGAAGATCGCGCTCTGCTTCTGGATGTTAGCCACCGTCTCCGCGTCGTCCACCACCTCGATCATGCCCACCGCGTACTCCATCGAGATGCAATTGTACGCGTTCAATCTGGAACGTAAATTATTTTTTATATATCTTTTATTGAAGGCAAAAATTATTATCAGGCACATTAGCCTGTTGATTGTATGAAAATAAAAAATAATACCTAAAGTCATATCCCGCGCTCTTCCACAGCCGGTCCATGATCCTCAGCATCTGCAGCGTGAACATGTCCTGGCGGAGGTCGTCGCCGATCTTCAGTATGATGCGGATGTCGGAGCCGGTGGGGTCCATGTTCTCGAACTCCAGCAGCAGCGGACGCATCTTGCTGTCCATCACGCGACTCCTCTCCGGCCTGGCCACACCCACGACAGATTGTAATGAAATGAAATTATACAAGCGAAGTACTGGACAGATTGTAGTGAAATGAAATTATACAACAGGAGGCAAGATTAGATCTAAAAAATAGGTGTGTCTGTCATTGTTAAGAATCCATTAAATACGTAACAATAGTATCGTTAATAGATCCTTTAGTTTTAATATAATTATGACACAAAAGCAACAACAATCAATTTAGCGGTAACCACACAGTAATTTGTTACTATTCTATATGTTGGAACTATTTGTTGAGATGGTAACTTGCTTTTTTTATTTATATATGGCTCTACAGACTTGTCGTCCGTGCCTTTTTTAATTTGAGTTATTTTTCTCAATCTATAGCTATATATATGTAGGTAACTCGCTTGATTCGTTTGCAGAGGAGACTGGGCGTGAGTGGCGACACGAAGTCGCACAAGGTCTCGATGCAGTGCTGCTCCTGGAGGTGCTGGTGCAGCGCCGCGCGCGCCTTCGCTATCTCCTTCTTCTTGCGCAAGCACTGACTCGCCCCTGTTCCAGATTAAATCTCATTGCAAACAAACAAAAAATGATAAATCGATTCTGATGATGTTCTACTTACTTTTTATCTTAAGATATGAAGGATATTAAGTTTTTTTTTTAATTTCACTAACTATGATATTGCGCGCTTGCCAAGTATGTGCCTATTCACTGTTGTCTTTAATATAATTGTAACAACCCTATTTGATAACAATAATGAAATGATACAATTTATATATGATCGTGCACTTACACTTGAGCTTATCGAGGCATGTGATCTGGCGCATGAGGCTGTGGATATGGTCCTGGCTGCCGCGGCAGTACGCCTCCAGCACCAACCCGAAGCGGACCGACACGGCCGCCACGTGCATCTCCGACCTGACACAGAGTCACCAACACAACATTACATGTTATTTCACAAACTTGTTACTATCACAATGTGAACGAGCACAAATTTTTACCCATTAGACTTGTGTAATGAGTAAATTCATCTATAGATGTAATAAACCTATAGTATGTAAATATGTATGTTTATCAGCTATGTGGCTACCATAACATAGGCATTCAATGAAAATAAAAAACATTGACTAATTTGAAATGTTATAATAATAATAATTTTTATACCTCAAGTGCCAGAAGAGGTAGTGTCCGATGGTCTTGTTGTCGAAGGCGCGCTGCAGCAGGAACACGCAGAGGTCGCACATCAAGTACGACTCGTGCTTCAGAGCCTGCACCAGCTGCAGCAAGTACAGCAACAGATCTTCGTCGCTGTGTATTAAAAAAAAAGTTACAAATTCTCCATTGAAGCTTTCATTATTAAAGATACGAATATGCCTAAGTTATTAGTTTTCTAATATATAAAGCTAAACTAAAGAAGGATTAAGTCGAAATGGATAATAATGTCAATTAAATGAGGCAAGCAGTGCCAGTTTTACTCTAGCAATAGTTTTGTACTAGACGAACAACAAATGTATGAATACATTCACTTGTCAGTTACTAAGTATTGTATTATTACATTACCATAAATGAAAAGTATATTGTGAACAGTGTACCTGATCTTGGCCAGGCATTTGACGGCGAAGCTGCGCACGGCGGCGTCGGCGTAGGCGTAGTCGAGCAGCTCGAGCGCGGACTCCACGCGCAGCGCGGGCCAGCTGGCCACCATGCGCGCCACGCTGGCCGCCTCCGCGCGCTCGCTCCACTCCACGCACGACAGCAGCTTGGGCAGCAGCTCGGGCGCCGCCACGCGGAAGTACTCCCTGACAACACACATTATATTCATATCTATAATGTGGTAGTAGTGGTAGCCATATGCTGTATTTTTTTTTAATCTAGAGCTTACGATTACAAGGTGTGACTTCCTCACTTTTTCTTCACTATTAGTGCGTGTAATAATTATTTATTCATTCATAACACAACAAGGCTACCAATCCGCACTTGGCCAGCGTGGTGGACTATGGCCTAAAACCATCTAACCATGTTAGAAGACCCGATCCAGCAGATTACCAATAAAAGGGTCGAAAAAAAAAGCCATGTAATCCTGTTGAGTCAGAGATGCACATCATTGAATTACGATTTCCAAAGTGGGATACTACAATCGAAACAGCTGGGTTTATGCGACAGAGTATTTTAAAGATAAAGAGTATACTAACCTGGAGGCCCATATGTCCTTCCTGTCCTGCTCGTGCATCTCGTACATGGAGTCCTTCTCGGCGGTGAGGCGCAGCTGCTCGAAGTCGCTGCTGAGGCGCGCCATGACGTCCGGGGAGCCGTTCTCGATGTGGTCCGCGTACGACTTGACCGTCTCTTGCTTCGGGAACAGGATCGGATACTGGCACTCGTAGCTACGAAAGAGAACGGATTCCAATGTTTTCCAATACGCAATGGTGATGTCTTTCATTTTATTTATTAATGTATTTATTTACTTATAGACTGCATCATCTCACATTTTTGATATTGTATTTGGCTGCTAATTTTCCACTGAACTCTACTAGTATACAATTTTGACAAGAAATCTTCTGGTTACCTAACTTTCATACTTTAAATAGTTTATAGTTACAACAATATATTCTTAAATAGTGATAGTCTTTATTTGTGATAATCTGCCAGCACTGACTTAAGCCAACATGGTGAACTATGGCCTTAACTGTCCTCCTAGTGTGTAGAGTCAGCAGTAGAAGGAAGGAAGCTTGATGGTGATGAAGAAAAAAACTTAACATTACTAATCCAAATACAACTTTCAAGATATCAAACAGTTGATATAAATTACGGCATTGGGGTTCAATATCTGTTTATTTATTATGAGACACGCATATTAGATTCGATGCGATCCTTATAAAAGCCTATTCACTGTTGCTTTGAAGAGGTCTAGTTTGCATTCTAACGATACAAAATTCTTCAAATATAATTTTTTTTTCCATTTCCACGTAACTTAGCATTTCATAATACCATGGCATTTGGATACGACACTGATACTTGATTTATCATTCTCACCTAGAGAATCGTATCTGCAGCGCGGCGCACGAGTCGGTGTTGGGGTTGGAGACAACGGTCCCCAGGGGATGGAGCAGCAGGTCGTAGCTCTGGGTCTCGTCGGCCACGTGGGTCCACGTGTACAGCGTCATGGCGTCCGTCCGCAACTGGTCCTTGTAGTCGAATATCATCGTGTTGGCCCATGCCAACTTATTTATCGAGTCCTGGTAACAAAAACATTTAGTTACAGGATACTTCCAAACATAACAATATAACTGTATTATTTCATTGGAACGAGAACAAGTTAATAGAATCCAATGACCACTGCAAACTATACCTACTATGGCTGGTATTTGGTACAGTCGACTAAACCCCAGGATCCATGTATAGGATAATTTAAAGACAATTGTCATGTTTCAGACTCATTGACTGGCCTTGTGGTCGAGTGGTTAGAGACCCTGACTGCAAAACTGGAGGTCGTGGGTTCAATTCTCATCCAGGACAAACAGTTGTGTGATGAGCACATTTGTTTATTGTGTCTGGGTGTACTATACTGTAATACCCATTACCTTGTTGGGGTCCTTCCCTTTCCGCTTGCTCTTCGCCTTCGATATCTCGTAGATGACGAAGCAGAGTCGCGCCATGCGCGGCAGGTTGCACACCTTGATGGGGAACTGCAGCTCCTCGTCCCACTGCGCGCGCCCCTCCATCGACACCACCGCCACCTTCGTCTTCTGAGCCTCACACAGCGGTACGCCGCCGTGGAAAATGCCCGCTTCGCATATTACCTAACAATATAACAAATATTTAGGAGACTTAGTCGTTATCTATGGCAACGTACCATGCTTGTGTTACTTTGAAATATCTTGCATACGTGTCAGTTTCAGTGTAATAAGAATTAAGTAATAATAAATTATTATCATTTTCATTTCAATTGTTAAATTTGTCCGCCGAAAAGGGCAAAATAAGGACTGAAGTAATAATTTTGTAAAATCTTGAAATGTAACTACATACATATATTTCTGCAAATAATCGTCATTGTCATCAGCTAGTATTTCCTTACACTAAGTAGGGCAAAGTCGGGTGGGGAGGGGGGGCGGGGGGTCAAAAATTCATGAAATTCTCCTGATGGAATGTATGAATGGCTCCTTCCAAAAAAAATTATGAAGCCACTTTGCCTGCTCA
>DWDX01004961.1:0-11051 GCA_018245675.1 Agara michaeli | reverse complement strand
CCCATCCCGGGATTTGAACCCGGGACCTCCCGATCGGCAGTCGCGCTAGCAACCGCCCGACCAACGAGGCAGTCAGAAGTCAGTGAAATTCTATTAAAAGTTCAATAAATAGGGCCGCGGAACGATTGTTGTGGTAAATGGAACGTAATAATGAATTTCCACTCCTGCATAATTCTTCAGGCGTTTTACAGCAAGGATATATGAATTGAGAAGCGTGGAAATATCTCTTATGATGTAATGCATTTGTCATTCCTTTGTTTCCACGAAGACAATAACTATTTAATATTAGACAATCTATTTTACTGAATTATGTATGACAATTATAATGAGTTATTAAATTAAGCTTCTGGGTTTGCTCCACTGCTGGGTTTGATCACTCCAGCCACTGTGTAGTGGCTGACCCGTCTGTCGTATCTTTTTGAGATTGTAAGGCTTCCAACCAGGCTTTATGATTGTGATTTCATAGTAAATGGTTTGAAATTTCAATAGAATCTATTGATCCAAAGAAGCCACTTATCATATTATAATGTATGTTATTGAAATTAATTTAATCGCTTCAAAAGCGCCACAATTTCATGAATATGTTCTGAGCCTTCAAAATGCCGAAAGAACCTTTAAGGTTGTGGCGTGCTGTGAAGACGCCTACAATTTAAGCTCAGTTTAATATTATGGTTCGCTTGATAATCTCGAAATATCAAAGCGAATTCATGCTCGTGAGTGAAATATTTTACGACAGCATACAAATTAATTTCGTTCAGACCCGACACGAGTATAGTGACGTGACTTATTAATATCAGTGACGTAACCAATCAGAAGCAGTGATAGCTTAGTGGTTTAAATTCAGCGTCCCACTCCGGGGGTCTGGGTTAGATCCTGGCACGCACCTCTGATTTATTACGTGCCGTTTTATAGGTAAAATTAAAATGTCAAAATGAAAACATCGCGAGGAAACCTGCACACCTTAGAGATGATATAAATTATATAATATTTTCTAAGGTGTGTGAAGTCTACCAATCCGCACTTGGCCAGCGTGGTAGACTATGGCCTAAATCGCTCTTGCCAAAACAAAAAAAAAACAATCACATGAAATCCTATTTTATTTCCACTCACATTTTCGATTAGCGGTAACGGAGAGTGATTTATTTTCGTTCTATTTAAGCACCAAATTTGCAGCGACCAAATTTGCATATCTTTTATAAACACATCGGACATCGGGACCTACGCGTCCAATCTTAAGGACCCTCTCACCGAAACGGGTCAATTATCGTTATTTATGATCGTTTTCTACCTTCCGAACGTTCGGGTATTTTAAACATGGAATAAATTTATGCATACGGTTCGTTCAATTGGGCAATGGTTTACGCGATTGTGGTAACATTGAAAATGTTGTTTGTTAAATAAAGATTGAAAGATCACAATTCTCTTTGGTAAATTATTTTGATGAATAGACAATACTAATTTAATAAAAGAAACAAATTTGAATGAATTAATTTAAAACGATCAATTGCGGTTTTTCCCCTCGTTATTTGACCCTTTCTAAGTCTAAATCACCAGGGCAACAGAAGCCGACAGAGGAGTAACTCAATTTAGCCTAAATAACAGCCTGTTAATGGTCCAGTGATTGACAAAGCCGTAAGATTCGCGACAGGCAGTGACAACGCTTCAATGAGTCGATACTATGCAAATTGGCTTCCTAATAGGCAATAGAATCATACACATACATACAAAAAGCATTATGTATGGATATAAATGTAGAAATTGCTTTTGTCAGAGCGGCTGTTTAACTTTACACACTCCCCGTTTTAAGAAAAACCGCGTAATCAAGCCATTGTGTCAAGTAGATTGAAGTAATAAAATCATAATAAATACATAAACATGAAAAGGGTAAGGCTGTTCGCACACTATACGAGTACACGACTAGCGAACGCGAGTTTCCTAAAAAACTAAACCGATGGTAGCCGATTTACAGTACGACTTACGTTGCAAGGAACACACGCACGCATACAGGCGCACATAAACACACACAAACAAAAACAGACTTGACTGGTACAAAATGCCATTAGGTATTAAGTTAGCCCTTTATTACTTCTATGCTATAAAGGTGTACAATAAAGAAGAAATTAATGAATACTATACCGTACATCAATTTATTTGTTTACTTCTGAATTTTATCATTTAAAGTGAGCAATATATCGTTAAAAGTAAACAATATAGTAGTATAATATGATGACCGATGAAAACTCTTCAAACCCAATCTGCCAAATTTTCACCGTCCACTTCATTTTCTGTACGAGCTAAGTAAATATAGTGTGAACGAAACTATCAATGGTGAGGTAAGTATTGAAGCTTAGTTGAATAACATTTTTATATCTTACGTTTAATCGCACACGGTGTTGCTAATTGATAAAATCAGGTACAATAATACGCGTTGTAAATTCCACGTGCATACATTCGTACATTACGTACTAACATAAATACTGAAGAAAGACAGAGATCAAACGTTTTTATAAATAAGAAATACTCGACAGAATTTCGGGGGGTTATTAAATTTTTTTGATTTGTGAGGAATGAGAAAATTGCCATTAGAACGAATTGATATACAAAATTTAATACTTAATGAGCTGTAAATTTTTTTTATTAACAACTTTTATAATCTTTTACTTTTATAATTTTTTACTTTTGTAACTTTTACTTTTATAACGACATTTCAGGTTTAGTAGTAGTAGAAGGTCATAGTCTATCGCGCTCTTGCGTGTTGGCATTTCGCACTTCTTAGAGACATCGAGAGCGTAGATTGGTTGGTACGCTGAAGGATATTGTAAGGAAACTTCCACGCTTATAATTTCTCTATAATCTTTTCGTATGGGAGTTTTTTTTTTACCGGCTTTTTTCTCCCGGTCTACTATAGTCTGAGGGGCAAACAATGCCGAAATAATTAAGATGACTAAAACATGACCTTCATTAAGTGTATGTATCTATGTACCTTATGATGAATAAAACAATTTGAATTTGAATTTGAATATGAAGTGTGCTAGCCAGTATTAGACCAGCGTGATGCCTAAAGCTTTAATATTTGTAATTTTGACAACGAAACCTTACCTTAATATAGGATGATAATGAACATAATGTACATATATCGTAAACTATTAAGTTTTCACTCTAGTTCATATGAATCTATTTATATTATGTATAGTATAGATGTAAGTTGAGCTTTGTGTCGAAGTTAATGTATAAACTCATAGATCACTCGAATTGTTTGGGAGCAATCTTCACGCGCGACTTGCAGTACCGCTGTTAGAAGCTAGATAAAGCTACAATTTTGCACCTAACTGTCACAGCTATCTAAATATATGCATTAATATATAACAATAACGGGTCACTTAAACTAAATAAATAAATCAAAACATGTAAGATAACCTTTTCTACAATGTTCATATTAGGGTATCTTGTAGAATTTCTTTACATACATACCGTCACGCCAGGTCCCCAACGGGGTAGGCAGAAAGCACCGAGTGCCAAACATCTCTGTCCTTGCAAACCTGACGCGCCTCGTCTATATTCATCGTTCATTATTATTCGCTATTAATTCGATACTTTCATAGCTAAATTTCGCCTTGGTGGACTTCTGCAACTCTAAAATAAGAAGCGTTGGATATTAAGACATGTATATATTGCAATTATATAGCTTAATATATTTCTGAAGGAAATGGGAACAAAGCCCTTATGAACCGGTTCTTGCGAGTAAATATGTATGAAGTGAATTTATATTAGCTCATTAAATATGAATACGGCCGCCAGCTGATTACAGATAGCGGGGAAGTTACAATTAGTATTAATTAGGCGGCAGTCATATTGTTGACGGGAAAGTCACAGTCACGGCGGTATCGCTGCATAGATCGCTGTGAAGTTTATTATGAAGATAGATGGATTCATGACTTCAATATAAATGGAATGCCTATGGCTTAATAAATTGTTTAAGAGCTATAACAATATAGCACTAATTTTAATGATACAAAAATGTCAAATTTTTTAAATACATGCAGGCGAATTCGTAACGAGTGTTCGCTATATAATCTCATGTAATACATGTAGGACTTCATTGCTTGAGACAATATTAGTTCAACATGAAAAATGCAAAATATGTTCAAAATTTGAATAGAACTCGATAGTGGGACTCAAAGATACTCAAAAAATTGTAAAACTTACTCAACTTTCTATCTGTACTCGAAGATCTATTTCAAAATGAACGGAGTTAAAGGTAAACCTGTTTAAGGGAAAAAAAAACCATCTCGGAAATATTGTTAGGGAACATTTTGTTTGTCAGTCATTTAAACCCTTTTAGCTCTGACCGCGTTAATTAAGAAATAACAAAACACGCACTTAACATTACAATATTCTATAGACATCACTGACATCACATAGCTTTACGATATTTGGCATTTGTTAATTAAATGTTACGCATTATAATCCTTCAGTGAATATAAAGTTTTATATTTTATTTTCACCTTTTTTTTGTTATTTCACATATTTGACTTTTTGATATTAGGTCCGTGATTGGAATAATATCGATTATATTATTCGATACTTAGAGTTGTTAAAATCGATTTCAGTACGAGAGATGTGGTAAAGATTGTGTTATTTTGGTTAGAAACTATGGTTTCACGGCGGTCGCGATATTGTTTTTGTGTAATCATTGAAATTACAAAGTACCTTTTGTTTGTCGACCCAACTTGTCACTGCAACACAGAGACGCTTGCTCTGTGTTGCAGTGACTACTTAGTTACTTTCATCGTAAAGGAAAATAATTAAAAAAATTGTTCTTTCCTCAACCGGTAGCAGGTACCCAACACCTGGCGATGTCCACGTGCTGAGAAATGGAAATCAATGGCAGAAAACAAAGTTTGTTCAAACTACTCTCTTTCGGGAGGAAGGACTTCCACGAACAAAGTGAAAATAAACTTTCACATAGCAATACGGGCTCCATCGAGCGTAGTTTCCTCCTTTCGCCGCAGACGTAATGCGCATCATTAAATGAAAAGCGAACTATTTTTGTCACTTGAGATGATTTCCAGTGCTCGTGTTTGCGGCAAAAGATTAGAAGAAACTTAGATGTTATTTTTCCAACAAAACCATCCGTAAATGATACATTATGGGAGTTTGTGTTTCTTTATACTTTTTTCAGAGTTAGAAAGAGCGGTGATAGCCTAGTGGTTTGAAATTCAGCCTCCCACTCCGGGGATGTAGGTTCGATCCTGGCACGCAACTCTGATTTATTACGTGCGTTTTATAAGTAAAATTTAAATACCTCTGACTATAATGGTGAAGGAAAACATCGTGAGGAAACCTACACACCTTAGAGATGTTATAAATTACCTATATAGTATTTTCTGAGGTGTGTGAAGTCCACCACTCCGCGCTTGGCCAGCGGGATAGACTATGTATAGCCTAATTCCCTCTCACTATGAGAGGAGACCCAGTCCAGCAATGGACTAACAAAAGGATTGGAAAAAAAAATTGTCTGGTTTTGATTCGTAGCTATTCATAAAGCAATTTTTTGCTCTCCCTCTGATATAGCATATTTATAAGGAAACAAATAAATAAATATTTTTTTAAAAACACATATTTCCATGGGACCGAAATTTAGCGAAAAACAAATAAAAGCATAAATAATAGTATTAAAACGTTTGTCCCATATTGTTCAACCAACAACCAGTGTTATCGAGATCTTAGTGTAAGGTATACCGCGAGCCGTCATTTCGTCTAATCCTCTTTGCCGTGACGTTTTGTCAGAAATCCCGTGCGCAAGCAATAGTCTTAACAATGTAGGCGGTGTCCACCGGCATGCAAAAAATCACTTGTATGTTTTATCCAACCTCAAACAGGCTTGATGTTCGACCGAAATCAGTTGCTGCTCTGACGATGGTGTCAGAGATTCGCTTTTTAGTGTCTGTTTGTTGTTCTCGCCACTTGGATAACGATACAATGAAAACTATGGTGCGCAGCGAAAGAACATAAGTTAAAAGAGACTGTTTAATGTTTCATTTGCTTTCTTTTAAATATCTAGTTGCAGAACGTTGTTGTCTGTATTGAAGCTACTTCAGATAATTGTAATACGTTCAGTACATCTGATTTCAAAATTGTTTCAAGGACATAATTCCGCGAGGCTTGAGTAAATACGACAAGCCAAGTTAATAATATCAGTAGATTATTGCTATAATGGATTTATTTGAGTATGTAATTTGATAATTTATTATGTATTTACAATTACTTCAGCCGTCTTTCAGTTATTTCCTTATCTACATATTTATAAATAAGCACAGAAAAAACAGTAAAAAAACAAAAACAGTGTCTTACTTTTTTTCCTGTGGGTGTGAACCTATCGAACGTTATCAATAAAAATGTCGGAAAACAACAACGAGACCATAAGAATAAGTTGGACACATTTAATAAAATATATGTTACGGTCACATTTTGACCAGCGGACCGTTACTGCTTATTAAAAATACTCGAACAGTATTAGGTATACATTTATCCTAAAAGCGCTGTTATTGTTCGTAGCTTGTGTCGTTAAAGCTGGTACAGAATAGAATCTCTTGAACGGTTTAAATAAATATAGCTTCCATTGTGCAGACTTACAATAACATGCGACGCGTGCTGCAATAATGACATTCTGCATCGTCACACTGCTGACTCGGAACGTGTTCGGGCTCAGCCCCCGCCGCGACCGGCCGCCGAGCCTTTGGACGACCGGTGCTTTTATCTCAGCTGTAGATAGTTACAACTCAAGCATTGTATACTTACTTGTTAATTTCGCAATGTTTGTACGCCCCGATAATTTTACGAGTCCCTGTTATATTCGTGGTGTAGAAATTTTTTATGTATTTTCGTTGGCACGCGCTGCAGACGCCCGAAGGGTGATTTGATTAAAAATTGTTCAAAACATATCTGGCACATACGTGTAGCTCTTACGAAAATTGAAATTGAAATTCAAGAACAACGTAAAGGATTTATGAAAAACTGTTTCGAACAAAGACATTTTTAGACAATTTACATGCTTCGCTGAAAAGTTTATACAGGTAAGTTACGAGGTGAGACAATCTCCGACGAAAGGGGATTTATGGGGATTGGATATATCTCATGGGGATAGGTAAACAGATGCACCTTCTTTATTGACGAGAGGAAGAGAACAGACGAAGTCGGACAGTTAATGACGTATTTCGGAAAAGCCGCTCTCAATTAGCTGCTCTTGATGGATTAGCGATCTTGTCAAATTTGTTGGGTAATTGATGGCTCTTTAAATAACACAAGAGTAATGAGTCGGTCCGTTTTAGGTCACCGCTGAGGATTGCCACCACTAAATCTGTTTATTATACAGACCGAATATATCTGTGAGTCATACTCTGAGGAAATTCACCAGTTCTTTTTTGTGATTTTTGAGCAGTTATTCTTACGCCGAGTTCGTCCAATAGGTGCATCGACCTATGTATTTCCAGCGTATGTTACAATATGATTCCGAAATGAATTCAAGGATCATAGTCCGCCGTCGATACCAATTGTAACAAACGGGAATTTTCATTATGCATTTGACACGTATTAATTGATTGTAAAGCGAAACTTTGAAATATGATTAACTTACTAACATTATAAACATAAACATTTGTTTGTATATATACAATATACATACATATTTGTCTTTCAATCGAATAAAAACTTGACATTCCGCATAAACGTAAGCCGAGACTTGAGTCAGGCCACGAATACTTTTTATCCCGGATCACACAAAAGAAGTCACAGGTTCAATCCACTCGGTAATACTTTATAAATAACAATCAAACGTCTTATCATTGGACTCATCTTCACCGTCGTTTCTATTCGTCGTCCCCTCGTTCCGTCTTTTAATATTTGTATTACATACTCGAGAGGACCGAAGGGCGACAACACGACCATACGTAATTTGCCATATTCACGTCACCGCCCGCTTCGTTATGTCGTAATTGTCGTATTTCTACTTGAAAGGATTCCAACGCGTCGAGCATTTGATGGAGCGTCAATTGGTTTATACGTTTCACTTATTGTACGATTGATTACATCGTGCAGCGGCGCAAGGTCTCCCCGAAGTGTTCTGGGTTCAGTCAGTGCTGCATCCCGTAATCCTTTTGACATTCGATTTGATAATTTAACCTACATAGATATTGACGTTTTAAATAAATTAGAATTAAATAATTACTCCTATGTATTTGATGAAGGTTTAATGTAAAAAACAGCAAAGTTGCAATGCATAATTAGTAGCGTCAATGAAGTTGTAAATCAATAAAGATAATATCACATACTGTCCCCCGTGTACAGGTACAGTAGTCAGGCAGCCAGGACGGTGTCATCATTGTTTCATTCATGGTGCAGCGTAAATTGGTAACGTTGAGCTTAATGTGAAAATACAGCGTTTCATAAACGTGTCGAGGATGATGAATCGGCCCCAGCAATAACGACAGCCATTAATATTACGTCAGCAACAGCGACGCCACACTTTTCCGCATTTGCCACCCGCCGACGTCCGGGCAACGTGCTAATCCGGTTTAGTGATATAAGAAACATAGCTACAGCTTTGCCACGGGCCTGGGAGGTTCAGGAATTTAAAATGTACACATAATAACTGTTCACCGATCATCGCGCTGAAAAAGACAATCTAAAGTCTATCTGAATTAGAAATTATACGCACAATAATAAATAAAGATCACTTCTGATAACCATTCTATTCAAAAGAAAGAATTACTTCGGTCAGTCCATTACGTATATAAGATCGGAATGTTCCAGCAAATTAGAAAGTAAACAGATATTTGGAAAACAATTTGAAATATGGGAATGCGGAATAAAAACTTTTACCAGTTCATATTATATGAAACTCAACTACCGTTTTACGAGTACATAAAGACATCTCAGTGGCAATTTAAAGGCGCGAGTAATCAAACTCAAGTCAAGAATGCCCCCGTCGGCACCGACCAATTTCATTTCATCTCGCTTTATTTGAGTGAATCAAGCCAATCACCTTTGAAACTCTGTTAGGGTGATATCTACATAAAGTACGAGCTGGCATTGAATGGTGGTGTTAAATTGTTGGAGGGATGAGATGTTTTAGATACCAAAACACCTTTGCTGATTTAATTAACTGTTTCTAATTACCGTTCATCACCAATTCCAGTAATTCTAGAAACATGAAACTCTTAAGGAAACTTGTACGCACGGGTAGCGCTTTGAATGTAGGCAGTCGCATGGACCTGATGATCAAAATTGATTTAGTTTCAAAACAAACTAATGGGATGCATATTTTTCATACAATATGTTTAGAAAGAAACAAGGTATTATGTTTATAAGTCTGTTTTACATCATTTACAAACTGCATTAATCTATAGGTGCAATGAAACAAAACTAAAACAGCGAAAAAGATTATTACGTGTCTGCATTTGCAACTTTGTGTCTACTTTACCATGCGATTTACGTGACCAGACCAGTAATATTCAATGGACCAGGACCAAGTGGTTTTCTTCGTTCTTTCCGATTCGAACGTCCAAATGTTTCAATAATATTGTAATCTAGGACTTTTCAAACGCAGATTGAATAGGTTGTCTAGGCAAGCGTGCTACATCGTAGGCCGCATTATTGCATTTCATTAGGCGAGATTACTACTAACGCTAGCCTGTACCAAATAAAAAAGCTGAGTCATGGCTTATATCGGACCTATGAGTCATTTACGAGAATTTTGTATGCTCTGCGTCTCGAATTTCCACATAACTAATTTAGAATAGCTGCGATGTTGTTCTCCTAACTTGTTCTTTATGTCTATTTATATTCACTAACACGATTTTTTCTTTTAAACATATGACATGACCTCTGCAATTCAAAAGTCCAAAGTTAAGAGTATCCAACACAGTTTTTTTGTAATAAAGCGTATTCTTGAAAGGAATATTCTCCTTTGATCTATTGACATCCTATTTATTTTGAATCGCGAACACTGAAGGAATCTGGTTTATATCACGTCGGCTGGAGAGCGTTTATCAAACCCCCCTCCCACCCCGTCCACCACCACCAGCGTCGAAATATGTCAGTGTGTTTATTCGATTTATTATAACGCGCTCAAAACAAAGATAGCACAAGTTTATTACAGTTGGTGTCATTTTTTATCAGAATAAATAAAGCGAGTATTAATGTCGTAAGTAAATTTCGTGTTGAAAATAATTTCGTTTTACTACAGTCTGACCATGATGCTACACGGAATGTCCAGTCACAATTACTAGAGCCAGTCTCGGCGCTTAGCAGATTATTATCGACCCCATCGACCTCTTTAAAGTTGCGCTATTGGATATCACATTTCCCTTCCTCTAGAATCAGGAAAATTAAGTCGGAACCTAACCTGCTGGCCACGAGCGCTATAAGTCGTTTGTATTTCACACGCCTTAAAAGACGTTAGTGAGTGTAGGCGCATAGGTTTACCGTGACGTTTTGTGTTACGATTACAGCGAACGCTGTTCAATCTTTAAAAAATACATTATTTTGTAAAATTAGAGGTGCCGGTCAGAGAATCGAATCCCGAACATCCTAAGTGGGCAGGCAGAATTCTAAATAGCAAGACTACTACATATTTGTCTAGCGGATCGTACAAAATTTTAACGTCCGTAACGTTTAACGTCCCTAAAGGCCTTAAGTCGCACGAAAAGCTTAATAGCTCTTCTATTAATATAACAGCCGGAACCGACTGCTTAATAGTGTTTGAAGAACGAAAATGCTATTAATATGAATGCTAACGGAACCTGTGCAAGGTTAATATTTAACTTGATGAGTTTGCGGCACGACAGCATGTCAGGGCACAAGCGATTCTAATCACAATGTTATTTCTGTATTTACGAGCTGCGCCCCGATAAGTTATCCGCGGAGATTTTGATTTCGTGGAGATTTCAGGATAAAAAACAGCTTATATGATGCCCCATAACCTTAGTTCCCAACCGACCAACTGCCTTGTTTCTGCAGCGCACGCCGAAAACTGACTTTCATAAGCAAAT
>DWDX01004960.1:0-11051 GCA_018245675.1 Agara michaeli | reverse complement strand
CGTAACTGGTGAAATGTGGGGGTGTACTACATACACTCCTCTGCCTACCCCTTAGGGGATTACAGGCGTGATGTTACGTTAAATCCAAATTTAAATTACTTTAAATACCCACTGTAAAGACAATAAATTATAATTATTGTGAAGCTTGTAATAAGATGCTGAGCTAACATCACATAACATAAAAATGCAATTAACTAAGTGAAAACGTAAATTTCACTAGCAAAAATGGATCTGTTGTAAGCCGTGATATAGCATACCGATTATGTAATTAATCAGCAATTCCCATTAATGGCTTAGAGTTATTCCATGTCACGTCGAGATGGCGAACGTGCTAATCACATATCGGATCATGAAATTATGAATAACTTTTAAACCCGAAGTTCTTAATTATAAAAGTGCGTTGAAAGAGAATTAAAAGGTTCGGTTATTACCAACTACAAAATAAAAAACTATACGTTTATCGCATTTCTAGTACGATTATCTGAACGTTAGCTGAACTAAGTACGAGTATCCGAACGTTGTGGCTATGGCTAAACCAATATAATTGCTTTATATGAATGAGAAAACGGATATATTTTCACATTTCAACTATTTACAGAGGATTTGCCGCAAACAGATACATAAGCAAGTTCACAATAGGTAAAATGAAAGGAAAACATATTCCTTTGCAATATTACGAATCGTATCCGTTATTTCGGTTGGATTTTCGGATTTGCATCCGGAGTCGAACTTCAAGGAAATCCTGTGGGAAATTTAGTATCACGGAACACTGCAGCCTAGAACGATACGTTACTTTCACACGGATTTTTGGTTAAACAAAACAAGTTTGGTCAAAGAAGAAACAAGAAGAAGAAGGGTGTGGAAGCCGGTCCACGTGTATACCAGAGGCGACCGTCTCAGTCCTCAAGAGTAGTGACGCATTTGTGACGGACCTCTGATAGGGCAGACACTAACGAAAAGTAACTGCGCTTACACTAACAAACACTAACTGGACTAATATTACTAACAGTCCCATCCCCACAGCCCTATTAGAGGTCCATCGCAGATGTCCATGGGCGGCAGCGGCCACTCTTGACTGCTCCCAGCTCGTTCACTACTCTCATAATATAAAAAAAAAATCTATGTTTATAGTAATAGTAACAATACCGCCGGGAAGCGTCACGCACGCCCATCCGACCCCAAAGCGAGCCGACCTGCAGCGCGGCGAGCGGACAGCCGGTGAACTTCTCGTACGAATATCTTAACAAACCGACAGATCCGCTTACTTCCAGACGCAAAACAAACACGTGTGCTCGTCAAACAGATGTACATCCCACGACAACACTGCGAGGTACTTCTCTAAAACAAAGTAGAATGAGAAGGTCAGCCGCCCGCGGCTTACGAACAATTTAATATTGGGTCACTTGCGTCACCCTGAAGTAACACCCTGCTGCATAAGTTTCAGAAAATACCGGTGTTTCATTTTTATGATATTCATCATAATTTATAACATACTTTCTGAGATATCACTGTTATTTGAAGTTATTTCAATATTATAAAGCACCTACTCGTAGCGTCGTACCCGCCGCGGGCTGCAGGACGGATCCAAACGATGTGCGCTTATTTATTGTCGCCATTGTGACCATAAATATTTTATTGTTGTAATCCGCTAAATGCGCCATAAATATACATGAGCACTTAAATAATAGTATTACAGAATAAACGAGTGACTACGTGCAAGCGATTTTCGCTTGCACGTTTATAATTTAATAAAAAATACATGTGGAGAGACCTTTTAACGAGTCTCAGGTATGAAATAGGTATTTCCAAAATATGTTTCGTAGTTGGCAAACCTGAGCACAACGGACTCAAATATATTATCTTTTATTGGCACTTACGCGTTATTGGAAACACTCGTAGCAGCTTTATGTTCGTTTATCGCCGCGTAACTCATAACGTAGTGGGGAACGAGGCGGGAGGGGTGAGCACCTCGTCTCTTAATATAAGAACACAATAAAACAATCCATGAGAGGCCATCGATATTTATGTATTTACACGAGGTACAAACTATTCGGTAGTTGGACATAAAACACGTGAAGATCCACGTGAAGATAAGGGAAAAGATATACATTGTAGAAGTGTTTTCTTATTCACTAACAATATTTTCAGACTACCCTCATTCATCCATTCCGTATTGATTCAGTATCGTCTCAACCGTCGCAGAGGTTTTATGACGTAATACCACAGGTAGTCAACACAAAATTTCTCCAAAGAACTGTATCGAACCGTTTGATGCTAATCACGTGAACACTCCTGCGGCAGGCACGTGCCGCCTCCGATCCTCCGGGCTTCTCCAAATTATTCAATTCCGAGCAAACCGCCGACTTTCTTACATTTATTTACTCACTATTTCAGATTACTTCGTCACCAGTGGCGCACCACACAATACAGTAATTCACGACAGCCACGCCAACAGCACGCGCATGCACGTGAGACGTTTTGACGCTTACCGTCGTGTCAGTCATTAATAGGTTGCGTTATTCTCTTTATTTAACAATCAATCACAGAAAATATAAAAGATTTAAGACTGCAACTATCTTACAAATCCTTGATCACATCCGGTCCGTACGAAGTATGCGGTGGCTCCGATGCTCTGTCAAGTGACAAAATGAACTTACTTTACAGCGTTCTTTCAATTTGATTTATTTTCTTCAATTTAACTTTTCCTATTCAGAGTTATCTTAAGTCTCGATAGGGTATAAATGTCATGTTTTTGAACAACAAAACACTATAACCGTTCCATCGAATTGAGTCCGCATGGAAAAAATTACAGAAATGACATTGAAAGACAAGACGCTTGATATTATTTTTAATCGTCACATAATAAACATAACTGACGGCCTTACGAGTATTGTCACAAGTTCACAAGTTCTGAGTGACAAGGTGGAAGATTTGAAGGCGATCCGATAAGAGCGCGTAAAGCTCGCCCCGGTCGCGATACAGCAGATCGTGCCGCGTCATAACTCAACTCCGGGTTTGACGGCGACGGCACAAGAACACAATGGTACGGAAAGCGCACAGACGACGGACACGAAAGGCGCGGAAGGCACGCACTCCACCTCCCAACTTAATGACGCCGTTTAATGAAGAAGTTGGAGACCAGTTAGGGAGCTCGCACAATATCCTGAAACGTAACCGACGTTTGATACTCGTATCGCCTCAAATGTATTGGCGGTGGGCCTCGGTGCTGGCTCCTTCGACTCTGACATTTTTTGTCCTGTGATAAACATAGTGTTAATACAATGTCTGTTGTTTTCTTGCATCCACCGAGAAACGATCTCAATGACAAAGATTCAATCTCAATTGACAAAGAAACAATCAAAGAAAGACACGGATGGGGTTGTACAGGTTAAAAAAGGTCGTAGAAACCCGTGTTTTTCGTTAGCAATAGAAGTAATTTGAGTAACTGAAAAAAAAATTACTCAGAATAATTTGGAAAGTAAAGATCAAAGGTAAAGACGCAGTTATAATAATTTATGTAGTACAGTGAGGCGGTGTCTTAATCGCTGGACGTGACGCGAGCTGAGCGTAGAGTGCGGGCTCCCCCGCGGCGGAAACGAGAGGACTTTTAATTGTTCCCTCATCGTGCATACATTACCGCGAGTGGTCTTCCCCAAACAAAGCGCGGGCGATAATGACGGGAAGAAGGGAAAGTTACTGAAAATCGCTTAATGGTTAAGTTGGGAACGGTTTTCATGTTTCATAATAGTCTTTGTTTCTATTTTGTTATATTATATGACTTCATAATGTTTTTTTTACGCTAAGAGGTTACAGGTCATTAATTTTGTAATTAAATGTTGCCAAGGCTTTCCTGCCGAGACAACTTAAACAGATAAATTAATTTTCTATTTCAAATGACACATTAACTGGTTTGAACCAGCCATTTTTGAAAAGATATCCAATTGTGTACAAAAATGGTTGAATAAATTGCTATTTTTATAGTACGTTTATCACACTATTTATTAGACGCTCTAAAACCTTATAAATACTTCAAAACCCTCGTTCATAAGTAAATTTGTGAGTGTTTTATTTCTACCCAAGTTAGCGTTCCTTACGTCGTGAATTAACTTTGTTTGTTTCGGGATTCCAACGCAAAAATTTGAAGTAACACTAAAGTTTTTATTTGTCAACTTTTTAATGATGCGAAGGGATGCAAGTTATCTTAACGAAATAACCTCGAACTGAACTGTAGGAAACTTCACGATCCTTTATCGGAATGCAACAAGAGGAACGACACCTTTCATATATTTTATATATCATAAAATCACTCCACTCATTTTCAGTCTGTTCTGTTAATTTCTGTCGTTTATCTAAATGCAGCCCCTCAGCAGAAATGAACACGAGTATATATATACACAGTATAAATCGCTAGCGATACCCGTGGTCACAGTACGCGCGTACCTACTCACTGACTGTCTCTTTCGTAATACTTTCTGCATAGAACAAGATAAGTAACAAGATCTGCAAAGAATTTTTCTTATTTCATAGAAGTAACAAGCATGCGGGCAAAGAAACTATCTATAGCCAGAAATATAGGTGTTCCGCAGTGCCTCCACAGGTGCCGTCCGAACAGAGGGACTCGGAGGGTGCTGCCGACATGATCTCAAATTACAAATCAAAAACGACAGGCTTATTAATTTAAAGAGATCTATATATAGATGTATACCAGAACCGCATCAGTTCGGATGTTCCGCGAGCGAGTCAGGATGCGCCTGTAAAATTTATGTCGCAATAAAAATGTGTCACAAATCAGGGTCGAGAGGGGCTCGCGTGTCGACAATTTCACAAGAAGGCAATATCTCGCGCGAGAAGGGTTGCTTCTTCTCTGTTTCTATTTGTGGATGTTGTTGTAAATCATTCGCACCGAGGCTATAACTATAGCTAGCCTTCTCGATAGTTGAAAGACATTCTCGTGACTGAAACGGCCGCATGTTTTAGGTTTTTGATTAACTATTATCGAAAAACAAGATATTGAAATAATTGTAACTATAAGAATGTTTCAGCGACAATTCCTGTAATTCTCATTGGAATGTTTTCAATTCATGGCAGAGTTAACCCGACGAGCTGAGTGACGACACTATTACTATATAGTACTCGTAGATTTAATATTTTAGTATGCCTTTTCTTACAATTATCTCACTAAACAATAGCCGGGTCGTTAACCACGTTAAATGTGCACCACATGATCGTCCCGTCGCTCGCGTCCTAACAACGCAGGAAGCGACAGTAAAATTTATTTAGCAATAAAATTGTGTCACGAATCAGTGCAGAGAGCGACGCGGCGGCGGTCGGCGACAGGCTTACGAGACGCGAGGCAATCGTAACTTTCCTACAAATAGAACGACTAAAAGTCTACCGACACGCGCCTTTTCTGCGAGGAACGGACATACCGCAATGCCGGTGTCGGTGTCGGTGACGCCGGCGAGAATACGTTTGAATTTGTGGAAAGAAGAGAAATAAGTGATACTGCACATCGCCGTATGCAGAGGTGCAGTGCATCGTGGGCGGCGAGGGCGGCGAGCGGGGTGCTGCTTGGGATCTACAGTTCAATATCTTCGAAGTATCCTATATAACCTAAAGTCAAATTAATGCAATGCGGAATTTTATTAAGCGCATAACTATAATGTAGACTAACGCTTTCCCACTGTTACGGTGACGGAGAAGGTTGCGTCGCTAGAGTTGCTCGGCGCACGACGTTCGACGATATTTCATCCGAGCAGCCTGTCACTTGGCACAACACTGAAGAGTTATTCGAAATTATTTCCGCACCCGAGCCTCGCCCCACCCACACACACTCGCTAAACGAAATTACATAATATTATGAAATTGCAAAAAGCAGTTATCGCCCCCGCCCGCCTCCCGCGGCGCCCTCGGTTGATTGCAAGTAAATACCGTTCGCTCCCCGCCGGGAGATAATTCCCTTTAGCGGCTGTTTTCCGCGTTTTTCCTGCGGCGATGAAGGCAGGGGAAGGCTTCTTCGAAACATTACGCGAGAGTCACGTGATACAGAAACCGTTAGGCGTAAGGCGCGAGTGCTTATATTGCTACAGTGAAAATGCGGGTTCGTACTTATAGAATGCATTTTAAGAAACGCGCGTCGTCTACAAGATCGTATTCGAAGTTAGCAAACCGACTATTCAAAATATTCATATGAGTATTATTTGTTATTTAAGAGTGGGCTCTACTTCTGGCGTCTGGTTCAGCGGTTCCGGCCCTCGGTGCTGCTCGTCTCGGTCGATTGCCTTCCTGTTCTTTATATAGCTATAGATAATTGTAGTAAAGTATTATTGATCTTTCACGACTTTACAATATGAGAAGTACTAATAGGTTTTGATAATATTCGGTTATAAAACGGAAAAACGAAACTAGGGTAGTCGGAGCAGGGCGCGTGCGCGGGCAGGCGCCGCTGCTCGTGTATTTCGCAAACATCTCCTCGGGGCGAGGATAGCCGCGGTTCTCTTTTTATTTTCAAGGTACTTTGTAGATTACCAGCAGGTGGCTCCCGCTGCTTGCCATGACACAAGAGTTACTTCTAGTTGACGCTAATATTATAAGTAACTTAAATTCAAGTTAAAATAACGTACAAATCAAAGCCAATAAGCACTCGATTGCTAGAGAATATTTAGCGGGCAACGTCGCCAAAAAAATATTATTAAAAACACTTTAGGCAACGTGAATAAGTTAGTATTTAGTAAAGATTTATCAATTATTATTATTACACCATCCCGTCGGGTCCCAATATAATAACAAACAACAATATAATAACAAACGAGAATAAACAGGACGACAGAAAACGCGATCGTTTTACGTAGCAGTCAATCTTCACAATCAATTTGAGTGACATTCCTACAATGTATTCCTGTATAATTTAAATGATGAGTTTTGTTTGGCAAACCGACAGCTATCTCGGGCCTTCCGCGCCCTCGCAGCGGTCCCTTCGCGCACAATTCGAGTAAATCTTCTAAATCAAGTTGCACCATGCAAATGTACGTAGACACTCGACAAACCCCCGGCCGCCCCCGCCGCCCGCCGCCCGCACCCGCCCGCGTGCCACATCATACTCCATTATAGTTTCTAACTCCTTAGCATAAGAGTCGATACATATTTGCACCAGCCGTACTGACTCCTCTGAAATGTTTTCCTTGGCACATGCGATTGTAGACCGTATTACTTACAAAGTAAGATGGAAAATCTAAGGTGCAACTGTTTTCACATTTTGCCATTGACAGGTGGATTCGATTCCCAGCGGACCGCCGAAGCGCTTTCAATGAACGGATTGTATATCAGAGTATTTACAAAGCTGCTCTCTAAGACACTTTTACATGTTTGCACTTTTGGAAGTATAACATTCACAGATGCGAGTGCGAGCGGAGAGTGGCGCTTGCGGCTGCGCTACAGGAACTATTTATATAATATTATGATCTCCTCCAGCGCGGTTCACACTCTAACTCTTATTCCAAAATAGCGTAGAATTTTATGTTCTCATAAGAAAGTAAAACATTTTAGAAAACATTTGCAGTCTACGATCGTATCGGCGTCTATAGGTACGTTATATCTGATTTGCTGCCGCCAAGCACGAAATGAGCGTTTCCGAGCTGCAATATCGTTAGGAAGACCGATATCTTTGAGAAAAGTACAACTGGGGAAATAATGTCCTTTAGCTTATCTAATCCTCATTTAAAGTGCGCAAATAGAGAGTACTATAAAACTAGTACACCTTTTCCGAGTAATATGAAACTCGAAGACAACAGGAAACAATTCAAACTACATGCTCGTATCGTATCGAGCCACCGACGAGTGCGAATCACTTTGTGAACTTGGATATAAAAGGTCAGTTCGCGTCCAATCAACAGCGCGCGGGAACAAAGTTAGCGGATCCTCTAATTCCGCAGATGGACCTCGCCTAAAACCCCCAAACGAGTTCCGTATAATCAAAAGTTCGATAAAATAGTTTCTACTTCTCTACTAACTTTTACATTTCATGTCGATCGATCGTACGGTAGTCCGCGAATACGGGGTTAACTTTAAGGGAAAATTAGGTCAAGCGTATACTAAAAACAAATTACGTATAATTTAAATGAAAACATACAAACTGTGGTTTCTTTTTCTATGAATAAAAAATATTACGTACGCACAAAGAGCAGCAACAGATGGAGAACGGCCGCGAGCCGCCGGACCCCGTCGAGAGACGACGCTGGGAGAGCCGGGGCACAGCCAAAGCATTGTAAATAATGAATAATGGGGCACAGACAAAGCATTTTAAATTGTGTTATTGAGATGTGTACTTTTCCAACTGCTGAATTTCAAGCCAGCGGAGATTCGTCTGATGTTTATTTAGAGAATTTTCAGTTCAAACATTTACGATTGTACTCGTAAAATAAGGTTCTCTTGGATACATTTAAGCACATTTTGAAAATCGAGATTATAGAAAAATTTAAAGATTCTATATAAGAACATCGCTCGGGCTCGGTATGGGTCCCGGCTGATTTTATAATGAATTCAAATATAGATACATTCGATGGCACGTTTATTTATTTGAAGTTACATTTAAAAACTTTAACGTACTTTTTGCCTGCTCAACAATTACATATTTTTCTCCAACTAATAATAATAATTGTCCAAACAATTGCTATTAAAGTTTGTTATCCTGCGGAAAGATTTTTATTCGGCTACGAAAGCTCTGTTAAAAGAGTGAAGTTAACGGCTGCGCGGGAATTAGGTCGAGGTCGCGCGAGGTGAAGTTCGCCAGGTGAGGTCAAGAGCCGGCTGCCGCTAGCGGGACACTCGGTGCACTTTCGCGGGAAACTAACTGAAATTCTGCTTTTGAAACACTCCTTGCTGAAATGACGACCCCATTACAGGAATGATTTAACAGTTTGACTTCCAGCGTCCTTGAGCAACGAACACGGAATAAACAATAACTCCCATTGAAAACCCATTCCTTTCATTATATCGTACATACTGGCACTTAGTTGTGTTTAGATTTTCAGCGGACTCTTAAACTCTCTCTCTCTCTCTCTCTTCCAAGCTTTGTATCCAACACGGTGGTGGGTTCACCTTTCTCAGCGACCTTTTGAACATTTTCGTGAAATTTCGTAAGAATTTCATTATTACACCATCACGCCAGATCCCTAATGAGGTAGGCAGAATTTCATATGATTCCAAAAATTATTCCGAATTAATTTACACGTAAATTTCTGTCAGTAAGCCCTCCCTGGTAGTAAGTCGTTCCTGACTCGCTTTGTAGTCATGTTCAGTTGGCCGAAGCTCGGGTCTCGCCCGGAGCTACCGCGAGGATCCTCTAATGAGGTGTGTTGTATGCAGGATGCGACCCGACCCTAAACATGCGCCCTTTTATTGTCTCCAGGATAGCAACTCCGACGTCGAGGGAACGCACCCTGAATCTGTACGTTATGGAAACACTCAAGGAAATAAAAGCATTTAGCATTACTTTTGAGCTTCTACATCGCAATACACAAGTGACAAGCGTACACCGGCGTGTGCTACGACTGTAACTCAAAATTAAAACGATCGAGGCACTGTTTCAAATCTTTTTTTCCATTACCGTCATTATTTGTGGATTGTAGTGTCCGTGTGGATATAGTGTACAGTAACAGTTAAATCAATTTAACATATAATCTGGATATCTCAGTTAACGTTCCGGCCTACTATTATACGCAAATTTGTGGATAACTTACTTCGAAATGAGTCTTTAATTTATCACTAACTTTATTTAGTAAAAAAATTATATTTTCTGTACTTCCTCATACTTTGCCAACTGATTTCTAAGTGAAAACAATTTAAAATGAGACAAGTTTTTGTGTCCGGCTGCCATTAGTATTAATAAAATGTTGTGATTCTGTCTGAAGTTGCTAAACAATAATAGCCTAGAGAATAATGATAACACTCGGTCGATAGTGACTACCGACCTCTACGTACCTTTCTAAGAAATATAACAGATCGAGATCGGAACGTGGACATGTGTATCAACACCTAATTTTAAAACGATAAGTAGGTGTACTCTTGTGAGGCTCGCGGGATCATCAGTAGGAATCGATTATTATTATCATAAGGAACAAAAAATAAAGTGATGAGGATTGGAATGACATTGCGTTTTATGTAGGTATAGGATTTACTCGAGCGATCCATTACACGTGGGATCGATGAGTACCTGTCCTACAAAATAATACAATCAAAAATACACAAGACTTCAAATATTTGTTGTTGTATGATAAATGTTTTCAAACTGCAAACACAGGTATTATGAATACGGCAAAGAACTGACCCTACAGTGCAGCTACGGATACGAAATGTGCATGCAAGGCTGATCATACATTCAAAAGTATGTTTTACTAAAATTAGAAAATAGTGTGTATTGAAAGTGTTCGGTGTGATTGACCCTCATCTTTCGATTTGGCTCCCATTGAAATGGTCCCATTTGAAAATGCGCCTCAAATTCGCAATTCCAATTTGCGCCACCGACGCGTCTTCCCTCTTAAAATGGCAGTTATCTTTGATGTCAGGATTGAAGGGGCAGCGGCCTGGCTCCTTCCCGAGCTCGCGCCCTCGGCCGCATTAGCATGCAGCTCGCGCCGGCACCTCCACGGATCCGTGCCATACGCAGATATTTGTTATCGATGTCAAACGTAAAACAATCTGGCCGTCTCTCATCCCATATTTTATTTCGTATACGTACGAGTCCGTGTTCGCGCCGTCTCAGACGTGTGACGTGACGCTGCGCGGTCTGAAGCTGGCAATGAGGAGATGCTTCATGCGGATGGCGTGCTATCGGACGGTCACGCGCTGACACGACGCGGTCATCATCACACGTCGGGGCTACAGACAGAAGTATATCATTTTCATACAAAATACGTAACGGTCGGGAAGTCCGCGCTGCGCCCCCCCCCCCCCCCCCCCCCCCCCCCCGGGCGCCCCCCCCCGCGCCGCCCCCCCCCCCCCCCCGGGCGGCGGGGGGGGAAACCGCGGGAACCCCAGCCCCACGGTCCAAACCC
>DWDX01004959.1:0-11051 GCA_018245675.1 Agara michaeli | reverse complement strand
AAAGAAAACACACTAGTTATTTAGTCTTTTATTTATCATTTGAACAGTACGTATCAGAAGTGTGACCATATAGGTAAGTGTTACATTATTAATTGTAAAATGTGAAAAAGTGGAAAAATACAATTACAATCAGATGTTACGGTCGCTATTATTGTCACATGTTAGATTTTATCTACGCAAATAGGCACATTACGTTTTAAATAGATTTCGAAGTGAGTAGATATTTAGTACGTTAACAATGTTCGTAAGTATGTCAATCCCGTACACAAACACTGAAGAAATATGTGAATATAAATCTATGCGTAACTATTTATCAAAATTTAAAAAAATCAATGCCATTATTAGGCAGTAATTAATAAAAAAAAAAGGATTTCTGAAGAATATACCGCCACAAATACAATACAAGATAAAAGTTGGAGAATTCAATAATTTTATCATCATCACCTTAATGTTTTAACATGAGTCGTCACGAAAGAAGAAGGCATAAGACCATACTCTACCACACTGTCCCAGTGTCGGTCGGTCGTATTGATACGCTTTACGAACTAACAATACGGAGAGGGTGTGAAGTTTCCTACCGATATTTTCTCTGCACCGCTAGTTAAAGTGATATTGAAGGCTCCTTACACATATAAAAGGCACTATTTAAATATAACAAATTGAATATAAACGAATAGTTTCAAAGACTAACGTGTCATAACTATTTGTGGTTATGTATTTTTAGTAATCTTCCATTATTGGAACGAAGTTCCTTATATTCATTTTAAACGGAATTATACCTATTAATATAGAAATAGTTTTTATACTCATAAGGGATTGACACATTTACGCAGCTTATTTTCAGTTCGAATATAGATAGATAGTATATAGTTCGAGCATAGAAGATATAATATGTAGTTCATGAAACAGTAGTTTATTTAACTCTAGATATAGAATGCCAGTACATAGTAGAAAGTGTTACAGATTTAACAATTGATACTACTTTACAAGAGGTAAGATAGAACTTATGACTATGGTGGAAAATTCACGTAACGAGGTAATTGGAAACGTAATATCAACTTTATAGGTTTTTCGTAGAAAGTAACTTTTTAGTATAACTTAACAGTAGTGTTTTAATTGTAACGAATTTTGTCCTTTTCAGTCATGTTTCAAAAACGATAAGGTGGAAAAGGACAAAATATAGAAACATCAGTTGAAAGACTGCTGTGGTATAATTACTAATATGATTTTTTTTTTTTTAATTAACAATAGCTTACGTTACCGGTTATAGTACCTAGTCTCTTTAAGCGATCAAAATTAACATAAAATATTAATAAATGGTGTGCAAAAAATATGGCCAATATTTATTAGGTAGTTGTCTTTGTGCGATTAAACATCTTTATTTAAGACAAAGAAATAAAAACCAGGTAAATATAAACCACCTGGTAACATGTGGTTAATGCAGACAAATTTTATGCATTTGTTCTCATTTTCCAGATCCACTTAAAAAGCGCGTATCGTTCACAGTTCAACAATGTATTAGCTAAGATAATAATTTTACAGTACAAAAGTAACTTAAATATATATTTAGTTAAATAAACAAATTCGAAAAACTATAGACGAACAATTAATATAATAAGATTTATTAATTAAAGTACACTTACATTTACAGTTGTATAATATTTATAATTGTTATTAACGTATTGGATAAGTTTACAAATGTTAGGATATTCCAGTAAGTCCAGACTTTGTTGATGTAAATATTTGCACGAGGTCACATATAAATAATAAATAAATAAAAATATATGTAACAAAACAATTAACATACTAAGTGTAAGTATCACAATTTCAACAAGAAATAGTTCTCAACGAACACGACTTGTATGAAATCACTGTAATGTATGTAGTCTATAACAAGCAATATTTTTTTTAATTGGAGAGGTTTTCATTAAATAGGAAACTACTTTAATGCCTTTAGGAATTGTATCTATCTATAGTTGAAGGTTTATTTAGGAATAAATAAACATTTGTACTCAAAGGTGAGAAAATGGGTGATTTCAAATCAAAAATATTAGGTAAATATTAAAATTTACATTTAAATTTCGTATTTTTAAATTCATTATAAATTCTATTGTGACGTAAATGCAGTTATTTAATCTGTGGCAGGCATATAAAATGACATCTGCTTGTATCTCAAACTCGCTAAAGATAAAACATTATTTATTTACGCAAATGTTTGAAATCTTGAAATCGCGTATAATATGAATACGTAGATTTTTGAGCTTAAATACGAATACCTGCCATTTATTGGATAACAAAAGACAAGAGAAAAAATTTGAAGATGAATTCCGATTAGAATAAAAAAAAAACGTAATATACGCATATTTATGTTATTAATGCGCCACCGTTTTTATGCCAACTTTGAAAATACGTAAAGCCACGTTAGTTTTAAAAAATGTAGTCACGTGACAATGTAAAAACAATACAAGCCTCAATATATACGCTGTAGCTTACCGTACGCTAAGAAAGGTAATTAATGTCCATTATTCACTTGGACATTACACATCAGTAATTATCATTTTTTTTATTGTACAATAAGGCTTGCGCTTAACCGCCAGCTCAGCTGATGGTAAGTAAGGCGTAGTCTAAGCTGTAACACGATTACGTTCTCACTACTTAGGTGTTTAAATTCAAATCTAAATTGTTTTATTCCTTTTAAGGTACATACATACACTTGATGAAGGTCATGTTTTAGTCATCTTAATTACTTCGGCTTTGTGTGCCCCTCAGGCTATAGTAGGATATATTATAGAACTACCACTTTTGTAAAAGGCAATTATAATATGGGTGTAAATAGTGGTTATTAAATACCTAATATTTTTGATTTGTAATTGTTATAAAGAGGAAAAGTGCATGGTATCTACATTGGGAAGGTTAAAGCTATTATTTCACAGCCTTCGACACTAAAGGAGTGCTTCATATAACATCGTCGTTGCAATCTCATATAATATAAATACAATTTTCCAATATGAATATCATTCTATGCAACAATAATCTTTAATGTACAGACACACTCAAATGTCTAATTCTAAGGACAAATATCTTTAAATTTTTTTTAATGAACGTTGAACTTATTTTAGTGACGTAGGTAATATATATGTAGCTATATAATATACACATAATATTTTAAGAGGAAATTCCATTTTATTTAAGAGTCACCTGTTTTTTTTACTATTTCTAATGTTGATATTCTCTATATTCAATTAAATTAATCTCCCCAGTTTATAAATTTACAAATAGGACTGGCCTTCACTTCGTATTGAATCAATTTTATTGCCATTATCTATGGTTGTCTATGACAAGTCGACGAAAAATAAACCAAATATTAGTCGACTTATCATGTCTCGTTTATATTTTAAAAGAACAAGTATTTTTATCCAATAGATTGATCTAACTATACTAAAATACATATGTACATACATATACATAGTTATATAACTATATGCACCAATTGCATGCAAATCTTAGAACGAAAGGTGAAACGTGGCATCTAAATTTAGGTATACAGTACGAGTAGTATTTTAAAAACAATTATTCTCATTAAATCGATTATCTATCAACTAAATAGTTCGCATGCAACTAAACATGTAATAAAATAAATACTGGCCGAATACATAAGCCGTGCGACGCTTCTATAAAAAAAAATCCAGTGCTGTAACCATTAACAAAAATTATATTCCATGACCCCAAGGTAATTTGCGATACGCCCAAATTCAATTCAGGGTTTTTCAGCCCTTACAAACGCGGAGAACGTAAAAATATGAAATTAGTTGTTGGATAAAACCCTTATTATGTATCTCCCTTCCAGCACAGGTGCAGTTTTAGATTATGTAATTTAATCTATAGTCTTTTGAGAGTATACAACATAATGTTTATTATGTATAAGTATAAACAGCTACAAACAGGTTGAGGTGAAAATTGTTTAAATGTGTAGTTGTATGAAATATTCACGACTGCCTTTTTACAAATCTAATTCGATGAAAATTGTAGCTAAAATAGTTTGCGTTTTAAGGCAAAAATTTCATGTTTACAATAATTCCCGTTATTGTCACAAATCGTGTTGATTTTGATCTTTTTTATTTCCAGCGACTGATATGGATTTTTTTTTAGATTCTTAGTAAACAATTCCTGCGACATCATTCAGGTATACGTGTCAATTTAAAATGAAATAATTTTTTTTTGGTGTTCTTACAAAAAAAATGCTTTACTAGTTAGTAGTGATAATAAAAATGTGCAAAAGAAAAGAAATTCGCCTGGCTCTATAAAAAATACTAAGGAAAAAGAAAATAAAAACAATAAATAAAAAAAAGAAACATTTACTTTTCGTTAAACAAATAACTAACTAACAAATGCTAGCGAGGACAAACAAAAGGAAGCTCATTCTGTACACATATCAATATGCGGTAATAATATTTGGTCTCAATAATGAACACAAGTAGTTTCTGAAATTCACGGAACTTAATTAGATATGATATACAAAAAAAAGCCATTCCTACATTTACCACTCGGATAAATATAGAAAATCGATTTCCATTTCAATGCCCTAAACTTGTAACGACAACGTTTAGGGTTATAAAAAATCCTTGAAATACCAATCGTTTTACAGAATCGTAGTATTATTCATTGCTGCACAGATTTGTATGGCTTGTCGCACTGGTGCATTATAGTGTGCAAAACGGTTTAGTGAACATTCCGAAAATAACAAAAACAAAATCAAACAGCACTACGACTGAGCTGTCGTCCGTTGACAGCTCGGCTACAGCTACATCTGCATTCATGTAATTAATTCGTCTCAGGACAGGCGTCGAGTGCTAAAAATCAAATGGACCCTGTTCACCTTAGTTTAGCATCTTTCATGTACAACGTCGTCTACTCTACAACTGCTAATACAGAAGTTGACATAAAAAAGTGCTAGACACTTCGTTAAAGTGTCAACTATTACATATTTAGAATCATACCCTTTTCGACACAGCTGCCGTTGAATGTACAGTAATACATAATGCAGATCTAGCCGCAACGTTGCAGTGTCAAATGCATTATTGAATCATTATAACACTGACTAAGTTAACGTTACCCAAATACAACATAAATCAAAACAATGTCAACTTACATAACACAGCGGTTAAAATGTCAGTCTGTTGTCAAACAAATGATAAATTAATCATTTTCTATATGCAAATGATATTTCATAAGCAAAATATAGATGTTACTACATTGGGATATACTAACTATGGGGTGTGCAACATTTCTATACGTCAAAAATGACGTTTGACAGGCGAATGACATTGACGTGACAGCTGTCATGCTGATCGGTTTGCGCGCGCTCGGCACATAGATAATTATTTGTTAGGATCATGATCTATTACTTATCGTCATGTTATGTTATTATCCAATTTGTAATTATCGGAAGTCTGATTTATCTTCATTCCCTCCTCCTATTCCTTCGTGCTCTCCAAGGGTCCTTGCCAACCTAAGCCTTGTATGATCCAAGTATAGTAACACCTTTATTTTGCCTATGTAACATAGATTTGCACGTATTCAATGCTAGTAAATGATACAGATACATAAAACTACCGTGTTTAAAGAAATATATGATTTTTGTCACAATACACAAGTACGAGTATATGTTAAAAAAACATAACAGTTACAAAAAATTATATATTATATATTATTGAATAAACAACCAACGAAGACAATAAATAATATAAATGTATTTCATTCTATTTTCATTAATTTGTATTAACATTAATATAATTATCGTGATTAAACAAACCACTCGCACCAGAGGCTAGTCTTTGTATGGTATGCTGTATATTTTTATGTTCAGATTTATGATCATACGTTGTGTCTGTGCGTCCAAACATTACAATCACATTCTCTATATATACCTTAAACCTAGTATTATTTTAAATATACAAAAATTTTCAGCCAGATTAAATACTACATTTCATGTAATTTAATAGTAGCACTTTGGATTAATATATTAAACAGATTATACCTAGAGCTAAGGAGACATTAAATTAACAGATAAAATAAAATTACGCTGGACAATTATAACGTTAATTAATAAACACATCAAACAAATGAATCACTCTCATTTGTAAATACAAAACTGGCAATTGTAATTAAATTTTTTCCATATAGCAACACTGTAAGCTCAGCTCTGTAAAGCTTTCATAATGTTTTCTCTCATATATAACAAATGGTTTTGTACTAGATACAATATAAAATCTCTATGAACTCGCAAATTTAACAATACATCATAAATCCGGTGCTCCCTTATTGATATGCAATACAAAAAAGCTACTCTGGATCGCTAACCTAAACTTGAAGTTTGACACTAAGACCTTAAAGGTCGGTTTACTTTAGACAGCCTCTGTAGTTTATAACCACTTTTTATGTGGACAATTTGTTGACGAGTCTCTCTTATAGTTTCTCCACACGTAAGGCCATTCGCAGTACTCCATCGTTCTAATTTAACACCTGAATATGATTTATGTTTGATAAATATAACTATAATATTGCCTCGGTGAAGAAAACTCACTAAATTCACTATCCCGATTCATTATCAATAACAATAGTAAAAGCAATTCCATTAGTTGTGCAAGCATGGGTATTAATTAAAAAGAAATTATGGCAAGTATAAAAAATGTATAAATTGTATCACCAACATAATGTTGTGAGCATCGTATATTTACCGACACAGCGGTTATTACGTCACCATTATTCATCCAATATAGGATAAGTCAAGTCAACTATTGCCGTCATATTAACTACACATTCCTGGACTCCCTCGCTGTCAATTGTCCGACCACTGACATAACACTATCACTAAGTCGTCACACGTCACTCGTCACTGCGCTAAGCGTCCGTGATTAGGTCCCAGAACGTCTCTAGGTAGGTGACTGCCCGCTAGATGCCGCTCCAGGCGCTTAGGGTCACGATGTGTGGGCACACGCCCGAAAACGTGATGCCGGCCACGATGCCCGCCACCAGCGTGGCGCCGCCCAGCATGCCCGCGGTGGTCGCGTGCTCGGGGGCCACGTTGCTGAAACAACAACGAAGTCATACATAAGAACATTTTTATTCAACCAACCAAACAACATTATTTTCCTAGGTTGACACTTTTGTTTTTCCACCCCTTCTTGTTGGTCCACTGCTGTAGTCTCCTCTCATAGTGAGAGGAACTTAGGTCATAGTCTACCACGCTGGCCAAGTACGGATTAGTAGACTTCACACACCTCAGAAAATATTATATAATTTATAACATCTCTAAGGTATGCAGGTTTCCTCAGGTTAACATTAAGGGTATTTATAATAAAAAATACATGAGACTTTTTAACAAAATACATTAAACCAACGATAAAATTTAAAAGCGAAAACGACCACTATTTTCCCATGCTTAGGGTAAGAATTCTTTTTTCAAATTTGCCTGAAGCCAACTTCGAGGTATCCAATAAAAAAAGTATTATCAAAATCGGACTACTTTGTAAAAAGGTATGTTACGGTCACGTCTTTGTCTGTCTTTTACCTTTCTACTGTAATAGGCTACCAGAAGTAAAGTAAAGTCGCTCACCTGCTGACATACATCATGCCCAGCGAGCTCCCGTGGCCCGAACTCCAGCCCATCAGAACGGCCAGCGTCCAGTACGCCCAGTCGTTGTTCACGAGCACCGGCAGGGTCCGCACGCGGTCTTTTGGATGGTAGTTACAGAGGAGAAACAGTGGGAGGAAGAGCAAACGAAGCGATGTGAAAACTACCAGCCAGCGCCGTCTCGGCTGAAACAAAAAAAAAAGTCCATCAATTTGTACAAACTGAAACTGGAAACGTTTTGATAGGAATCTTAGATTCATAACCTGTTTATACTTTTTTATTAGTCGTATACTATTTACAATCTTTTTTTAAATACAAATTTGCTGTATTCGAATTTTAAAGTGAAACTTTTATTACATCATCTCAAATTTTTTGGTCTGTGTGTCGCATGTCGCGTGACGGTCGGCCGCGGTGTAGGGATAAAGTGAAAGGCGCTCGTCAGAGCAGCCGAGTCCAATATGGCGGCGTCTATAGTTCCATCAGCTGACCGTGTATTCATCATCATCATTCATCATTCCCATTTTCCAAGTATAAAATTGAGATTGATGAAGCGATTTTTATACCCTTAATGGAATATTATTCCGAAAATTTGTAGTTAAATACCTATAATGTGAAAAAAAGTTTCACTTTTACCGTGGTCTCATAAAACCACACAATCCGTTTTTTTATTTATTGCATCACATTTACATAACTGGAGGAAAGACTGATGTCGTTCTCGTTACGTCGTAAGTAGTTAAAGCAAATTATCGCTCTTCTCTTTTTCCACGAAAATATTACAATTTGGAATAAAGCCAAGTTCCTTTCACAGTACAGCCACGTTAGCTGAACAATTTCGTTCAACTTTTTCATTATAAAATCACCCAATTGAAACAAGAATAGGATACGTGTTTATGAATAATTGTAATCTAGACGCGGGCTTTTTGTTATATTATATGGTTTTCTTAGTGACGTACCTATTTACGGACTTATCTATGGATTCTCTTCACGCCTTTTGCTAATATCTTATTTTAAAAACAATAATTGTCATCATTATTATTATTTAAGAACGTCATTAGAATTAAATTCACACTAAATCTTCTATTCTCAGTAATTTTAACTTAAATTTCTATTATAAATTCGTGCTTTGTTTTTATTATATTCGTTACTAAATATTTCTAAATAATTTTCTAGAAGTTTATTTAGTTTTTTTATAACTGCATCCTGCCATCTATCTGTAAGTCACAGATCACTATGAATCACACTTTAATCCAATTACTTTTAATTCAATTAGCCGTCAGTGTATTTGGTTTATGAGCTGGCGTTTTACCTCTTACCTTACTTCAAGGCATCAAGATTCATTTCCGAATTCGTGACCTGCAAATATAAACATGTTTACGGACATAGTAGTGTACTAACTAAGTACTACGGACGTTTCAATTTCCTTAACTAGCATACTGTTTTTCCTACACTTTTGAATTTTTGAATTTAGAATTGCATATTTAAAAAAGCATTCGCAATGATAGCCTCATTTGTTTTTTTTAATGTCGGCCAGGATTTGAATTCTAACACGCAAATCTGACGTTGCAAAGTTATGTGCGTGTTGCAATTAAATATCGCCTAATTAGAAAGCTGAAAAAAAAACATTGTGCGGAAATCCGCACAACTTAGAATTATTCACAATGCTCGCTAAGGTGTTTTAAGTTTCAAACATCACTTAAATTAAAGAAACCGGTTTATGAAAAACTAAAAAAGTAGAAATAATGATACCTCCTCACGCGAGGCGAAGGAGGATCTTTTAATGTCTTAATACGTCGTAATTTTCCAAATCTATACCGTCTAAATCATAAGTACTCGTACTACTTGCCTACCAGCAAATGCATTCTCGGAACTCATCTGACAACATTGTCTTATAATTATACACACAAAAACTTTGATCGAATCAGTCGTCATCATTGTTATATTCTCTCTAATAACACCTTATACTTACTTTTTAATAGGTTTTTTGCAGGGAAAAAGCTTTGGGAATTCGTGTTGTTCTAAAAAAAAATTTGATCATTAATCGAATAAAAGCTATCCTGTTTCAAGTTGGATCAAACTGCACACAATGTGCAAAATTTGTTTAAAACCGGTTCAGTAGTTTAGGAGTCCATCGCGGACAAACAACGAGACACGTAATTTATATATATTAAGGTATACTTTTCAAATCAAAAGTGAACAGATTTCAGCTATCGTATGGTTACATCATCGCTTTTCATCAGGCGACTGGGCGGCTGGACGCCTGACTGTTGAGAATAAATGAAATATATAACCAATATATGTTTGCAACTGGGGCAAAGAACAACAAACGCTTAACTCATCTAAGTATTAATAGTACTGGCTCCTTGCCAAAGGTTACATACGATGTGAACGCGAAATTCAATAGGATATGTCTTTGAGTAAACAATTCACTGCCATTGTCTTCGGTCATTCAATACTTCTATTACGCAGAGGCGTAACGACTTGTAGGCATAAACAAACCACGATAGTCATCGGTGTGCTGCGTGCGAGTTCAGCAAATATATTCGAATTGCATCTTTTTTTTTCATCCCTGTTTTGTTGGTCCACCGCTTGACCGGGTCTCCTGACATAGTGAGAGGGATATAGGCCATAGTCTACCACGCTGGCCAAGTGCCGATTGGTAGACTCTTACTGGTAGAATTGCTTTACCATCTCGTATCGTAAATCGAGCAAACGTCAAACGCGTCGAGAAGGGAGTGCGAGTTGCTATGACGTTTACGTATCGAATGTCAAATTTTATATTTCGTACTCTCCCAGCTGTTGAAACTTGAAACAACCGATCACGTGAGATAACGTTCACACTGACAAGTGCTAGTTGACAGTCGACGCTCGCCATTAAGCGCGTAAAAAACTCGCACTCGCTAAATTAGTTTCCCATTACTGACACTAGTTGGCGCTGTTTCAATTCCATACAAATGATAGTTTAGTATTAAACAATAACAATATTTCGATGGTGTGTTGGGTATACTTGGTGCTATAAATGAAACCAGTAATTTCTTTTGCAAAACGATTGCGCGGGCAGCGGCAGAGAGTGACTCCTGTTGCGATCCTTCGAAGCGATCTATGTACGATATTAAACGATTGACGCGAAATTTGGGCGGGAAGCGATGATACAGAGAACCTATCCTCTAGATGTTTTGCGGTTCGTGAACTCTCTGTCGCCGTCTTTGCAATCATCTATAATTCCTAATTAAAAAACAGAAATATAAAATGTACGTCGTGCACACCCAGAGAGACCCATCATTAAAATATATCGCAAATTAAATAGTTCATCATCATACCGTCACGCCAGGTCCCCAACGGGGTAGGCAGAAAGCACCGAGTGCTAAACATCTCTGTCCTTGCAAACCTGACGCGCTTCGTCTACATATAAAATACTTAA
>DWDX01004958.1:0-11053 GCA_018245675.1 Agara michaeli | reverse complement strand
GGGACCTCCCGATCGGCAGTCGCGCTAGCAACCGCCCGACCGACGAGGCAGTCTAATAATTAATTATAAATATCACCTAAAAATAGTTAATCGTGATTCAGCCATTTATAAATCTCATCTGTCAATATATTGGTTATGGAATACCTAGAACAGCTTTGTCGTTCACATCTGTACCATTGTTTTGCTTATATGTAGTTTCTTTAATTTGTAAAACAAAAAGCATGATTTATTATTCCCTGGACAGACGCTGTCTTACAGTAGTCTTAAAACGGTTAATGCTGCATCAAGGTCTTTTGTTAAGTAACAACTGTACTATAATACGAGTATATCCCGTGAAGCTATTTATGCAGTACCTAAGTGAAAATTAACAAAGAGTTTTATTATTCAGTAGCTAAAGTACGCAAGAAAGGGTGCGGTATGGGCTCTCTCTTTTTATATTACTAACCAGAAATTTCTTTTAAAAGTACTGTTATAGTATTTCCGCAGCTTACGGTAGTTAATGATTTATGGATTTGCTGGGGATGATGGTTAACGTTTGATTTAGATCGTCTATTATTTGTTACTACTATTTGTTAAGGTAAATATTAATATTCCTTCATACGAATGTTTATTATAATATGAGCTAATATTAATTACTTATGTATTCATTGTGACATTTCATTACTGAGAAGAAAAAAAACAAAAATATGTAAGAGATAGGTATACTCGTAATTTATTTCCCAAATCTTTTTATCAAACTAATATTAATTACTTCATATTTGCTGACACTATTTTGTTAGCATGTGAAAGAATATGTGGAGGCCCGATGTTTCAGCGGTATTATTTCTTGTGGCGCAAAGTTTGAACTTCAAAAAAGTATACATACATAATTATGTGTTAGATAAAAAAAAGAAATGTACGTCCAAACTAGCCGGTGGAGTGCCCCTCGGGCGGCAGGACGCGAGGACGCGATCAGCGATTTGGGAGCAACGTCCTCGACCTTGAAGCTAGATGAACTTACGTAACCGCCCGGGCTACCGCCTCGAAGCCTTTACCAAATTATTCCTTAACTTTTTGCAACACCCGCATTAATCAAGTTTCTTGGGCAACTAGCAAATACTCACGGTAAAGTCAATGCTAAGGGTTATAAGAATCTGTGATATGAAACGATACTAGTTGTTTTTAAATGTACGACGATAATCTTGATGAAAAATAAAACATAAAATAAAAAGTTTATTATTACCCTTTGATAAAGCTGCATGCACTATTACATAATAGCACTTTTATTACATTGTATGACAAGAAGATTTTAAAACGATATGAAATATTTTATACAAGCTTGACAATGATTTGTGTTTGAAAAATACGAAGGCTGCGTTACTAGTACAGTTTTTCAATTATTTTTAATATTCATTTGATATATCTACATACAGTTTTAATTATACATTATCATGTATATTGTCGACGAAATTAGACAAAATTTTCTTTTGGTCTAAGGACTGATAAAAAGGCAAACTTGGCGCTTAATGGCAGGCTGTAACCGTCGCTTATACAATATCAGAACAGTTGCTAACCCGGCCACAAACACATAGCCTTGAAGTATTTATTACCACTTTGTTTGATGAATTGTATTTATAATGGATTAAAATTAGTAGCTACGTTTAAACAAAAGATAAGGAGTGAGAAAGAAGAGCAGTTGTGGACTGCCATGTGTCAAACTGGATACTTTCGTCCATTGAGTGATGCAATGAAAGAATGGTGACATTTTCATTTACGAAACACAGTTCAATGGAATACTTACATATGCAGAGCAAGTAAGAATCCACACAAAAAGCTAAAGTCCCACCGTGTTCTTTGAAATGCTTGTGTGTGGTAGCAAGCTTACACCAAAAGCTTTAACATTCTTTTCTTCCAAATAACTCGGGCACAAAATTTCGAATAAATGCTTAACATAATGGAAGTAGGTTGTCATAAGGAATATGGATTCACTGGAGGTAACAAGTTTTTGGCACTAGAACGTTAAGTGGTCGCTTTTCTTATTAAAATGAGAACGCATCATAGTGCTGAAGATTAATGAATACTAATAGTATCATATTTTCGTTATCGTAAGAATGTGAATTAAAATGTAGTGACTATAAGTAATATACACCACTTATATACTAGTTAAATCTATGGTGAGATGATGTCATGACCAAAACCAAGACTACAAAAAGCGCTATTGTGTAAAGAGTCGTGAGACTAGCTGGTTGGGTTGACGAGCGTTGAACTCGTTTTAGAGGCGAATGACGCGAATGCCTGCCATTATCCAAATTATAACACAAACTAACTATACTAGATTGCCTCCAAATCACATGTGCATAGATTTAAGTATACGTATAGTATTAATATAAGTAATCGGTCCAGAAACCTTTTTAGTTTTTGCTAAATATAATTTAGTTAAACCCAATAAAATTACTTTCGTTTGAAATCAAATGATACAGTAATAAAATAACGTTTAGTTACGAACGTGGGATTAATTGATTTTGCAACTTCGAATTTTTGATAATTTACACAGGAATTAATGAATTCTAATGTCTTTAAATTACTTTCGTTTGAATTCTTTCATTTTTCTATACGAACGTTACTTCCATTACGATTTGTGCCTATTTATCAAAATCATCGAAATCCAGCATTTTATTTCTTTTAATCAAATAGTTTAAATCTATTTTGGTGATTCCCCTAAAAAATCAAACTGTGTAGGTGCATTGGTAATAAAAATTTTAGTAACGCTGTGTCTAACTCATTATTATTTACCACAATAAGTTTATGACCCCACAGAATCACAGATATCGATTGCCTATATACATAGAAATTAGCATACAAATGTATTGTTCAGATGAAAAATATTTGTATGTATAAACCATACTCAAATACAATGTTTGAATCTATTGCGGGCATGGTCTATGTGTTGGCAAGGCGAGTCACCGCCCAATTTGTAAAGACTGCAGAGTTCGATCACCCGAGATGGATAGAAAAACGCGCTTAATGTGTGCATTGCACTGGTGGCTATTCCAATTTTTGACAGCTCTTTATTTTATCTGTCAAATGTAATTGAACGACAGAACATTTCCAAAACAAGAATTTGAGATGGAAGACTAAATAAAAAAGATATTTTTACATTTACTATTATCATTTTATTCGGTTGTCAAATAAAAAAAAAATGTACGGAAAATTATAGAACTGATATTACACTTTAAAGATATTTGATATAAAAAATAATATCCTTCTTTACACGCGAGCAGCAAAACAGATTCAAAATATTAAACTAGCTAAGATGAATTTTACAATATGGGATTATAAGAAATGTATGTTGATAGACGTTTTTTTCGTTCTACAACTTTAGTAATATAGTGGCACTTAAATAATTACGACGGTATCTAGGTAGGTAGCATTGTGCTTACCATCCATTTATTTTCATTATTTATCTTGTTATACTAAAATATTGCTGCTTAAATCATTAGATAGGTGCATTGCAATTAAAGGAACTCAATTTTTTTAAATTAATTTGTTTTGCTGACCTTCTGGTGCATTGTGGTGGTTTTTATTTGTTATAGTGGACTATTTGATCTCCATACGGAACGCACCGGGGACTTTCAGCATGGCGCCCTTGTTGAGCTGCTCTCGGGACCGAAGATCTTCATCCCACATCTCGTTGTGCTTACGACGGCGTCCGGCACACAGAGCGTCATCCTTCCCGGGGTCGCTCGCTGAACGGTCCGAACTCCCACTCTATCCGCCCAGAACCTCAAAACTCTTATTCTCTACCTAGCCTTCTTCCCTTTGAACTGATGGATGGGCAAAGCAAACCATTTTCTCCGCTGGTATTTCTTAAGGACTTTCGACGGCAGATACTTTTTCTTAAGTAGGAGTGACTTACATTCTTTTTAATTAAAAATCCTTATCAACCCTTTTATCTTTCCACTGTTGGACACGGGTCTTCTATCTGAAAGACAAATTTAAAGTCGTAGCCAAGTTCTGGCCAAGTGCGGGTCGACTTACTTCACATGGTTTTGTCATCATGAAGTAGAACTCTAAGGGGTATGGGATACGTCACTTTGTTTTAGTTATTCTATACAGTATGTGGTATTTAATCTTGAAAATGTACTATATTTAGTATTATGTCATTGATTTTGACTTTTGATTTGAGATTTAATTTGGTCGTCAGAGGGGTGGTCAGGGATTAAATTATTGTCATATATTTGAAGTTGCTTTAAATGTCCAGATTTCTTAATGTCTCTTATTCATATTTCTTGCTAAGTGTGTTTTGTGCGAAATATTAATTTGTATGATCACAAATGTTTTGCTTAAGTATAAGTACAGCGTCAGCTATTATATTGTGGGTACACGCATTTCTACTCTTGTTTGTGTTTCTCATTTGACATAAAAATTCTACTCTTTAGCAACCGACATGATTTCTCTTTTAAAGTATTATGTGATAATTTTGTACTGACAATTGACTTCACAACTGTTATAATGTTTCCATAATCATGTTCATACTATTGGCGACATAGACCACAGTACAATCTAAATCTTCTACACATCGAAGTAGTTGATTAATTTTTTTCTGTATATGTATGGATCCTCAGATCATCATTGTTGTATACATACTTATCTATGTGTATATAGCCGGATGCGAAATGCCGTCTATCCCATACTAGAGTTTTTAAGTTAAATTTTATTTATTTTTTAAGCTAGTAGGTATGTTATTTCCAGGCATTCTGAACAACGGACGTTACTTGATATAATGACATTCCAATGCTAGCAGTTAGTTTACGGGATGCCCTGAAATCGTGATGTTACGGTGATTTGCTGAGACTAAATTGTTAACTACTTACTTTAGAAATTGTATAGCAACAAACTAAAGATTTTTAAACTATAATAGGCACACGGACTGACGGTGTAGGTTTTAAAGAGTGATTTTAAATCGATTACAGAATTTAATTCCAAACTTAGCTTGTATACTCGTTTACTTTATAAAAATCTTGATAAAACAACAAATATTGTCAAAAGAGAGTAAAGTATTAAGAAGGTAGGACAGTATTTACAGTCCAACAGGGTGAATAATAGTTGTAATTTTAAAACTGCGTTGTTTCATATACTATGGACCTTGACATATATGATAGAGTTAGCTGTCGGTATTATATTACGTATATAAAATTAATTGCTAGAAAACAACTGGTAGGGTGTCGCCTAGTTTTCTATGCGACAGTGGCGTTAGAGCACACGCCGACGGCGCGGAGTGCGTCGAGTCAAGGTAAGTGTGCCGACGGCCGGGTGTGACCTAGTGTGGCTCCCCCACCCTGGTGCTGCGTTCTGCACTCGCAAAAGTTCAACGAACCTTCAGCAGAATTCTTACAGGCATACGCGGCTGTTACATTACCGGAAACTTGCTGCAATCGTCCACATGCACGCTCCTCGAAAATCACGCTCACCGTTAATGCGCTAATTTTAATTTGTCTTACCCAATAATACTTTTGCAATTCTATGTACTTTTAGTATGACCTCCTATGTTCCTTCTATTTATACATCACCGACATTTTGTTTTTTTTTAGATTCAGAAATACGGAAATATAGTATGTAACCAACCACTTGAATATTTGGTAATATTCTCTAAGATATATGAAGATTAATAGACTGGATTTAGCTGGCATAGTAAATCTATGTGCAATATTATAAGGGTAAATGGAATGATGCTGACAATGAATCATAATAATTCCTGTTGTCAGAAAAATATTTTAAAGTTAGAATAGGATGGGGTGCTTAACAAACTTGCAATGACTTAAATAGACGCGCACAGCATGCTAATAATATAGCTGTAATTTAGTTACCGTTTTGTTGGCGAACAGCTCGTATATACCAATGACTCGCATAACGATTAGCGTGAGTAAGAGTAAAGGAAAAGAAAAAGGGGTTTTAACTTAGTAAGTGGAATTATGTTAATTTGGTTTATTATGTCACTAGCGATTGCCGAACTTTCGTGAATCATGGCCGCGCGCTGACGGTGCCCGGTTTTCGGTCATATGTATATTCTTACACCGTTATTACTTTCTACCAACTTTGCAGTGGGTTTTTTGAATTATCACACTTTATACTTCATAACACAATTGAATTTGTATATGTGTCTGAGTGTGTGTTTGTGTGTTGTAATTAATGGAGCATTGTGATGGAGTAAGCTCCCGGGCTTTCACTAGGCATTAATGCGTCCTAATAATGGCAACATTAAGGCAGTGCAGGAAAGCAATTTCAATTAGCCACGTACGTATAATGTGCCACAGACACAGGCCGCTACTGACTGTAAGACTATTTCAGTAACTAGAAGTTGTGAATAGTGAGTATTATGATATCAATTGATAACGCTGTCTAAGATAATAGTGCGTCCGTCAGCGAGAGCGTCGTCGGTCGGCCGCGGTAACGGCGTGATCGGGGCCGTTGAACGCGGCTGGCCTTATTCCGGCGAACTATCGCAAGCTAGAAATGCGTCGCGTACTTTCATTGTCAACTCACGATGTGCACAACATGGCTTGCCACTACATCAGCATCTCGTAAAACCCATGGTTTTCGTACATTACCGATTCAATTATTTTAATTATGATACAATTAGTTAAGACCATTGTAAGAAGTCATATTTGAACCAGAATGGTATAGCTGTTTTCATATAGAACTGCCCGATTTTTAGGGCTTCAAGGCTTTTTCTGGTTTTTCGTGAGACACAATATGATGTACTAGATTCTCCTTATTTCGATTCTGCATAGACACCAGAAGTTTCGCGTATAAAGCACCGCTACATAAGTTTATTTAAAGTCTGGCCATCTTTAGATATTCTGAAATACCAAGCAGCTATCAGGAACGACGATCTAAGCTTAGCGAGAGGTCATCGGTGTAGGATTGAGTCGAAGTCGTAGATAACAATGGCGCAACTGTTGCTACGACGGCTGCTACGCCGCTGCCATTGACCCCGTGCCCGTGTCAAGTGCAAATCGATTTTATACAATTACTATATACACATTACACACACACACATATATATATATATATATATATATATATATACCTCTATGCCCTATTAACTGTTTTAACTGATTACTGAAGATAATAATGATGTTTGTTGGGATTTTATACATGTTGATGAGTGTATTTTTTGCAGAATTGCTAACTCTGGTTGTAATGCGCGATTAATAACACTAGTTCGCAAAATAAAAACAGGATTAGTAAAAATGGTATTTGAAGGAGCAGTGGTATTTTGGCTTATATTTTTACTCGTAGGCTGACAGAAAGTGAAGTAGTTGTTTCTTTAACAATTTCATTAAACAGCTTTGCTCAAATCGCATACTTTATACGCTACACGATAGAACAGACCACAGTTAAATATATACATATGATGTACACGTAGGTTTTATGGTTGTCGTTTCACTTAGAACGCTTAAGTGTGGTATGTATTAGTAGACTCCACTGGGTTTTGAGAAAAATGACTCATTAAGCAAGTTATGAGTAAGTATTTTATACATGAGCTCTATGATGTGCTAGAAAACGCCAGTTAAATTCCTGGTAAACTGAAAATCTTAGATATTAAGGCCTGTGTTTAGAAAGTATATAAATATTAGTGATAGTGAATATAAAACTATAGACTATATGAATATTAAACTATATATTTTAAAAACTAAAAACATTACTTGACTAAAAGTGAAGTGTAACATCTAAGAATAGATTCAAAAACAATTAAAATATAATAACAAACATAATGTTATAATATAAAACGTAAATGTAACATCACGCTGTAATCCCGTAAGGGGTAGGCAGAGTAGTGTAGTACACCCCCACATTATAATATAAAATAAAATAAAAATATAATAGTTGTGATTAAACTAGCGAAAAATACAATTTACAACATATTTTTTTTTCAGAGTAATTAGTTGAAATAATGTATGTATTTCACTGAAATCCCAAGTGGCCTTTGTTAGACGGTTCGTACTGAATAAACATGCACGAGGCATCAATAGCTAGTATTTAGCTGAGTGAATATAATTATGTTGTTACTGTCTACTAAATCAATGGAACATTAAATTTAAATCCGATGATTAAGATATTCGCTATAGATTTTCAATGCTGTAAGCTCGCTATCGCTCGTCGATTGTACAGGGCTTGCTTCCGTAAACTTTTGCTTCAGTACGTTAAGGCGCCTGTACACTAAACTAAAATACACGAGGACTTCTTATTTTTTTAGCCTTTTTTATTATTCCACTGCCGGACATGGATGCTCTCTCATAATGAGAACGCCTTATTACTGATACATTCAAATTTATTAGCATTGATTGTAACTGAATAAAAATTTAGTTTATATGTTATTGTTTTCAGATAGTTAAAAAATCTGAAGCAGTAGAATACATTATTGATTAGCAGCGCCGGTAAAAATAAGTAATTACACCATAATAATGTGATTTCTTATTATTTAATACATAATATAAATAGAACAATGCTCTGCTCCTCCACGGATATAATGATATTATGCCAATATGTTAACATGTTCTATGTTATCTACGTTGAATCGTTAGTTGTTAAGCATTTTACATATATGATGAAATCCATTTATAATATGATTGTCTAATAGATTTCGTCACGTTGTGGTTTCGGTTAATGACCCCTGCATATAAAACAGATGTTTTTCAAATGAACGGCTATTAAATATTAACTATTTGCACAAGACTTTATGGTCATATTTGGTAAATACATACGAGTATAAAGGTAATAAGTAAGTGTGTGAGATAGAATAATATCTATAGTTATGAATTCGAATGTAAATTCGTTTTCAGTTGATACCTACACTGTTATTTATTTGATATAAAAAGTTCTATTCACTTTTATTTTTCACCATTTATTTGAAACATAAATATTATTTATTTTTATTTTGTGGAACTATGGAAATCTTTACATAGAATATTTTTATGTTGGCGTGATACTGTCATTATTATCCTTAATCAAGTATCTTCTATTGCCACTCAATTACAAGTAAGAGCATTTTTTGTAAATTTTCTTTAGGTATGTGTCTATGAGTGAAAACTGCATCGCGGTGCGGACGTCATTCTACTTTTCCGAGGCGTTAGTGGCTTATAAGCGGCCGGTGTATTTAGAGCCACTGTCGTCGAATGAAAAACTAATTATTTTTGATTTCCTAAAGGAAGAATGAAAAAGACTAAATAAGAAAATATTACATATAAGACTTTTTAGTAAATTATAGTAAGTAGTAAACCTGCTATCTGATCAACATCCAAAATGCAAACAATATTAGTAGAATTTTTTAAAATTAAAATATAAATATTATACGAGTATACAACAATACTAAACGGGAGTTGCTTTCAGAAGAGACTCTTGAAATTGCGCTTATAATTTTATCTTGTGTATATTTAAAGATAAAAAAATGTTTAAGGGAAGATCATCCTTATTATAGCATAAGGAAATAAACTGCAGATCTTATATGAAGTTGTAGGTCTAATGATAATGGTTTTGTGGTATCCGCAGTAGCGAGTGACGACGCGCCAATGCAATTTCGCTGCAGTGTGTAGTAGGTAAGTATGTCAATGCACTCTAATCCCCACGGCGTCCCTGCAATAATATAACAAGTTCAGTTTGTCTATTTTCTGGAAGTCTTAAATATTAAGAAGCCGGTCTACCCTACTGAGCCTATCTTTAAAAATATTTTATTCATATAATATTCATAATATGTAGGTATGCTTAATTTAATACATCTACCAAATTAAATAATAATATAAAATGTTTTGTAAAAGTTTTATAACATGTCAGTTGTCAATCACTTCTTTTTAAAGGCAGTTATATATTGTATTGTCTGGCGTATTCTTGCAATTCCACCCAAATGGGAACACGAGTAATGCCCAAAAACTTTACATGCTCTTTAATATTGTCTTGTACATGTAAAGACGTAATTTTAACTTTTATGTAACTGCTTGTTTCCTGTATATTTAAAAATGACAATACGAGACCGTGAAAAGTGGATACAGGCGCTACCGATATAGGCGAAGATAATTAATCTGATAAGTTTGTTGAAACCGTACATTATTTGAAATTATGAGTGTAAGACACGGAACTGATGTTATTGATGCGTAAATATAAAAAAGTCTCTTACTCTCGACAGGCGAGTTCAATGCCCCGTCTCGTTTTCATTATTTATACAGCGATGTAAGTTTTACAATTGAACAATTTTCTCAAAGAACGAATGTTTACTGTAGAAAATAGTAAGTGGAATAGAAAACCAGGTGCATTACTATTAATTATACAAGCTTGTATGTTTAAATATAACTTTCGTTAATATAACTTCATCGATTCAGAAAATCCTCTCAACATGAAAATACGTAAGTAGTCCAGAAAAGACATATACGTTCTACTTTTCGTGCGAATCATATCGTGATGTAAGTTATGATCAGATTAGGAGCTGTCGATAGGTTATGACAGTGACGCGGTAGCAGCGCAGTGAATTGTTCAAATATTGCCTAGGCCTGGTGTCGCAGCGGCAGGTGGGTGCGCAAGCGCATCGCGCCGAGTTTCCTATCCGTATCTAGGCGAGTGACAGTAGTTGCTTGCGAAAGTGCACATAATTGGATCGGTGCTTTAGAAAGGGGGTTATGAGTTTGTAAGTGCAACGAACCCGCATGCATTTCCTCGGGAAGATGGTGTTCGCCCGCCGACGGTGGAAAGCGTGTGCTTCCAGGAATCGGCGACACGTAGTCGCCTCTTCGTCACGGCTCTCTCGCACTTGCTCGATATGGCGAAAAGTGAAAATAAATTAATTCGCTCATTACTCTTCTAGCGGTTGGTCCCACATCAGCAAAAATGCTGCCGTATAAATTTTCTCGCTAGTTTTTTTGTTGTAGATTATGGTAATAGACATTTTTTATGTACCTCTCGAAGATCGAAAGAAGAAGAAGAAGAAAGATGCAAGATCTTTCAGAGGATCTTGCGAACTCTACAATACTTTGTGAAATTATGCTTAAGATATTCAATTCAATTTAATTTCCTGATATCGTTC
>DWDX01004957.1:0-11053 GCA_018245675.1 Agara michaeli | reverse complement strand
CCTAGCACTTGTAGTTTCTGAGATTTCGTGATGAGTGAGTGAGTGAGTGACCTTTCGCTTTTATATATATAGATTAACCACAACCAGGCCTCTCGTAATGAAGATTAAAGACAATGTTAAAACGCAATTTAAACTTTTCAAAGTTTGAAACTTTGGTAACTGAAGTAAAAATGATCTAACTTGAACTATCGCGGTTGATAAGAATCATTATCCTATAAGTAATAGCTATTAAAAGTTTATTCATAGCAGAAATAGACTTAGTATATTTTGCGATAACATCCTTATAGGAATATCCTATAAAAACACTGCGCATAGCTATCCTATCATCGAGCATTTTTATCTAGGCTTTTGAGAATGCGCTTGGATTTATTTGCTCTATTTTCTCAGCCGAAGTTATGGCTTGAATGAATCTTGGAGCCTCTTTTAAAGACCAATTTTCCTTCAAAACATCGCCTTCAATTACATTCTATGGCGATTCTGTAGATAATCGCCAGATTTACTTTGTGTCATACTACAAAACGGTGTGATTGATGGGAAAATGTCGGAGCGTTGTAGTGACGAAACTTACAACATTCATCATTGAAGTTGTGACAGAAGTTATTTAGATCTCGACATCGCGGCATGCACTTTGTAATCTTGTCTTCATGTAAATTAATGCGTGTTTTATTAAGTATGCCCTATTTTTTGGATTTCGATTTGGATTATAGGATGTATTCAATAATAGCTGTGCTACTGTAATATCCTATGAACAGGCTAAGTGACAATGGATTTTAAGAACTTTCTTTATCTAGAAATAAATGTGTACCTAAACATTTATGATTTTAATGTGAACACGTCCCTCTGAGTGAAATTGATTAAAGTCATCGTATAACACTCTGACCAGTGGGTTTTTTGTGTTAACGTTTTCTCAAAATATTTTCCTCCTCCGTCATAACAAGTGATCTTGACAACGCACATACCTCTGTTAAGTCAGATTTGTTTTCAGGATTTGAACCCCAGACCTTCGGAGAAGTAGGCTAAAATCTAAACTACTCGGTTATCACTTTTTTCACATTAAATAGCTGCAAACGACTCCAATGTTTATATGGAACCAGAAAAGCTTATACGTAATTTCAATATTCAATAACTGAAACCCAAAAAATCCCCGAGTGGGTAATTTTTAGTGTAAAAGCTTTTCACCGCCTCACTGACAAAGACCAATTTTATATTTACTAATCAGTCGGAATGCTGAATAGAGAAGTTTCAATGTACGTTTGAAAAATCGTAGTGTAACCTTGACCGCATCACACTCCACACGTGACATTTAGCGCTTCGAGCCAAAACAGCGATTCTCAAACTTTGACATCATTTTTTTTCATTTATTTATGTACACACAAACACGCTACGTCTGTTTGTGTGTACTAAGCTCGGACAGATATAAGATTTTTAAGAATGATCACCATCAGAACCAAACATAAGGCAACTCTCGTGGAGTTGCATACATTTATATTTGTTTGTATGTAGACGTGTAATGTGAACTAAGTCACAGATAACGTATTATATAAAATTGCAATACAATTAGTAACAAATGCCGAGTCGCAGTTATTATCTGCCCATTGTAAATTTACTTAAAAGGGTTATTTGCTTAAGGCAATCGAGCGTTTTATTACTCTCTCCCAAACTCGCAATTTCATCTTTGTTTCTTATCAAACATAATTTCATTAATAATTTTCGTGATTATTTACGTTGGCACAAATTATTTAATATCATGACTCTCGTTTTGTGTTTTCAATTTCAAGAACAATGTAAGTGAAATGAAATTGAGGCTGTATCGTTGTGTATTTAATGGTAAACAATAACACGTTACCTAATAACAGTAACACAAGTAGTTAACTCTTACACCGATACAAAGTAATAAGTCCCCAATTAAGAGGATTGCCTTTTAAATACGATATTGTATATATATCTTTTTATCGGAACTTCATAATATTTTAAACAATAAGTTCGTTACTTTCCACGTGAAATACACTAATCAATGCTCATCATTGTTATGCTACAACAATTGTTTTCAATCTCAATTTTAAAAGTTATCTTGTTTTCAAGGAAAACAATTTTTCCTACTAATATTATAAATGTGAATGTAAGTTTGGTTGTTACGCTTTCACACGAAAACTAGTTCACCGATCATCATGAAACTTTGTACACATATTCTTGGACGTATTAGAAGTGATTTTGGGCAGCATTTTAATTTTTTGGGATACTTTTATTGCAAAAGACGCTATTCCACGCGGACTAAGTCGCGGGCAAAAACTAGTAATAAATATTTTCAAATTAACTCTTTATTTTCAAATTAACTCTTTGAATTTCCGCCGTGGTGTTTTGAAGGCGTTTAAATTGCAAAAGCATTAAAATTACAAAACTTGTAGAACGAGTGGCCCATTAATAGCGGGCACGAAGCTCTTTTTATTTTTAAAGCTCTGTTTTCCACTTCGCAAGCGAGACGTAGCGGCGACGCGGATCTATTGTCACTCTTATCACGCCCAGAAATTCTAAGAGACGCCTTTATTTTCCCCTCTATTGAATACAACACTGCCAAGTTTCCTTTTGTTCACATTACAAGATAAACTTCACACAATATAGAACATGTTGCTCGTCGTGTACGGTTTCGGTTATACGGTTGTTGTGAAGTTGGTTTTATCCATGTATGGTGTCTTATATTCCAATATATTCAGATATTTTTCACAAGCACATATCAATCACATAGCAGCGATAGCCTAGTGGTTTGAAATTCAACCTACCACGTCTGGCGCGCATCTCTGACTTCTTACGTGCGTTTTATAACTAAAATTTAAGTATCACTTGCTATAACGTAAGGAGAACATCGTGAGGAAACCAACACACCTTCGAGATGTTATAAAGTGTACAATATTTTCTGAGGTGTGTGAAGTCTACCAATCCGCATTAGGCCAACGTGGTAGACTATGGCCAGAAACTCTCACTTTGCTCTCAAAGCTGCTGGACCGGCTCTCTACGCCGGTGAAAGGGTCGAAAGAAGAAGAACGAGAATATCAGAACCGTAGAAACACAGTGATGTGAACGCAGTCTTTGTTGTGTTGCGTGTTTGGAACGATATCTCAAAATTATTGGTCACATTAATTACACGTAGTCGCTTAAACAATTGGTCGTTTCCGGTCGTAAGACCTATTTAAAGTCGGTAATATAAAAATATTTAATGTTAACATCAAATTACCATATTTTCATAAATCACCTCGGGTTTCCGAGCCACGAGTACTAGTAGAGCCGAAAGCGTACCCGGAGCAGTATAAATCATGTAACTAATGCCACATTGTAGAAAGGTCCTAACTAATCGGAATCACGCTAACCTATACTACATCCTTTTGTTTTGGATTTCTCTATATATTTTTTTTATATTATCTTCACTCGTCATATCTATTAACAAAGTACCAATGTACCCGTATTTTGGCAAGCAACCGTCTCTTGTCTTGTCTTTGTCGTTGTCTTTGAAAGATTTTTGAATCTTGGCCGGTCCATTGCCTGAATTTCTAGAAGAATTCCCTTCTCTTCAATTTCATTACTTTGACTTCACATATTCATAATAAAACACTTTCAAAGTATCGTTGAATACGCGTACATTGATAGACATAAATTAAGTAATTTTTCAAATATTGATACAAGTGTACCTATACATTGTCTCAGGACGACAATATTAAAGTGAAGAATGTAGCAAATATTACTCATTGCTCTGTAAAATCGCTGGCAGAAGGCATATTGGTATAAAATACATTTGGAGCTATGTAGCGGTAGAGGTAAGCCGGCGGTAGCGAAAATCAATATTAGTAACGCCATAATCTAGAAGCGCCTAAGTACATAACGCTTGCCACGCGAACCGATATTTTACCCTTTTCTTTGATAGAATTGTTTATCGTTATCGTAGTTTTAACCGGTTTTCGGTTTTTTTACATTCGGTTAATAACCGTAAATGTTATTGTTCTTTCAGAAGCGAGCAATTGATTTTCCAGTCATCTCACATTTTTTACAAAAATAGCAACATTATTATTTGAAAAGTAAAAAAATTAAACTGCGATAATCTTGAAGATATAGAGATGTAGTATGAAGAGATGGAATCTCAGTTTCGATCTATAATTTACGTATTTTTAAACAACATGCTTTATATTTTGAATATCAATCGCTATAATGATGTAGGAAATCCTTAAGGTGTGTAAAGTCTGCGAAGCAGCACTTTACCAGCATGGTAGTTCTCTGCCTTAAAAATTTGTAACTCACCTTTGTCCCTACTTATTTAAGAATGTTTACTAATAAATAGGGTAAATAAAACTTGTTGTTATAGAAAAATCGTGCCGAAGTCCGTGAGTAACCAACCCCAAGCGACATTTTGAACCTCCTACCATTATTTTTTGTGTTTTAACGCGATTCCCTTTGATATCACAAGAAATGACCAAGTCTTTTTCGTATTTCAGCGGACCACTTATATTAATGACCTCAATGTACTTACAGCTAAGGGCATTTAAGTGCAGGTTAATAGTTCATATTTAGCTGCTGATTTTAAAAGGGCTTATTTTTGACGACGAAAAAAGAATATTTGGATTTGTTTTGTTTTTGTAATCCTTGACAACTAATCACGTGATTGATCAATTTGCTAGTGCAAGCGAATTTCCTGTGTCCACCAATTTTAAACTCTATGGAGCATACTACAAGCAGCAGTTAACCTACTCCTGTAAAAGTACAATGGCAACCTATACTAATGTATGTTGCATATTAACGGAATATGTTATTATAAGTAAGCGATTGTTTCTCTTCGAGCAATATGAACTGTAGAATTAAAAACAAATAGGTGAAGTACACACCACACCGAAATGCTAGTGCAAATAAAAATAAAATCAGTCGAATCAATGGGTCGATTGTGCCGGTGCTTTGTCGGGCAATTTGTAGCAATTTACTGGAAGCAGAAAAGTATATTGCTTTTAGTGAATTGAAAAATAAAATTTAGCGTACGGTTTCCGGACGGAACGATGTGCATCCAGCACGTATGCGTTCTCGTTAGGATGCGAAATGGTACCGTACAGTATATAAGCTCAACTTCACGCTAATACGAATTGATCCTCCGCGCGCCTGCTCCATAATGTTACCCAACTATTATACTATATTCAAAGGATCTACGGATTTAACGGCTCGAATCTGAATGCGGACGGAATTTTGCACCAGTTATTTAAAAAGCGGTAAAGAAATTCCGATTTGTTCATACATTGCAAGCACTGCAGGCACAAGCTTCTGCAGAGCCGTAACTTTTATTGAAGACGCAAATCAACTTTGGAGATATATTCCATTTTGGAATATACCAATATTCTAGTTTGTCTATGTATATTATCGGAAACGTTGAAAATGTACTGAAGCTAATGCCTACCATTATTTGTCCATAAATTGAAAGCTCGAAAGTTTTAAAGGAAATCGCGCCGAATATCTGTAAACGGCGTGTTTGAAATGAAAAAGTTTTTATGACGAACAGTTTATTAGACGTTATGTACTCATTCATATATTTCTAAGGACTACGAAACTGAAAAAAATACAGACGAATTGAGAACCTTCTCCTTTTTTTGAAGTCGGTTAAAAAGTAATGGGGCAGCCACGAGAGACTTTCCAAGGGTGACTTTTAAAATTTGTAACTTGCTTATTAATAATAATTGTTTCATATGAATAACTTTTTTTCTTCTTCAAAATAAACTTGAATCAATTCCAATGAGATCTATAGATATATAATACTCTTTTTTAAGGCGTTATTAAGCCACTATCACTTTGAAAAGTGTTTCGTCCATGTCACAAATAAAATCTTTAGAAAATTACAGGGCAATATATTTCTTTATCGCTCTAAGAATAAAAGAGAAACAATAATTTTACAATATATTGCTACAGAAAAGGAGCACCGCTGTACTCTGTTAATATAGTTTACCTGGCAATTTACAGAATTAAAACTTGTTACTGGATTTAAAATTGTTCAGCATTCAGAGGCACAGTCGAGCAGTTGGCAGTATAGTGTCTCTCTGTACGTGGTCGGCCTGGAATGCGAAATCGAATACCCTTCGCTCGGTAGATATCCGAGTAGTGCTTACTCCTTCCTGTATTATGGTACTAATATTTTTTTTCTTCGTAAATACGTTCGAAATACGTCCGGCAATATTCTAGTTTATTGAATGAGTTTTCGTTGTGTAGGAATAAGTTAAGGTAAAACAGTGATATTTCAAATCTAGTTTCATTATCTGATGATTATAGCGGTAACAACAGAACTATTTTGTTTATACTCAAATTTAACATTGTTAGAACTATTGTTTTCCGTTCTGCATCGCTGAATAAGTCCTAATTAGTCCTAGTGGACTGACTGCTTTGTTGTCTTTTCTTTGGTAGTCCTTTGAACACGTAACGTATTAACATAAACACAACGAAATGATTCACATTTGCGCGATTGCGTTTTCAAGCGAATCGTCCTTACTTTTTGGCAACAAGAAAAAACTGTTTGTTACCACTTCTGTAGGAGAGCACAAAACGAACACACGTACGTGGTCTCATTGGTATGCAAAATCGAAGTTCGTTTCAAATACAGCGATAGATCAACGCTGCCGGTCCCAACAAAATAACTCCCTACTTCGCACGGTCGCTTCCTGGCTGCAATGAAATCCTTTTCAATTCCACAATATATTTGAGTTTGTACTTGTTAGGATTGCTAATAATATACATGCATAACAATTGTTTTATTCTTTTATTTCTTTAAGTAGCTTGTTCAATAAAATTTATTTTGTTCATTTAATGTTTAAAGCCATCTATAATGTTTTTTTAAATAAAACGTTTTTGGAACTGAACCGTCTGTTTGATTGTTGGCAATAGTTTAGTGATACCTGCTTCCCCTCCCCCCTCCGTGTGAAAATCATCAGTCCATTGATATTGGAGATTCGAGCTTGTGATAGAATTGAATAATTAAAAACCACTATCAATTCCCTTCCCTTCCATTCCCATTCCAGTTCCATTCTCTTATAAATACAACCTACAAAGCTTCTGTTCTGTTTATATCATAACACATTTTTATAGGGCCATTGCGTGCAGTAAAACCTCTGAATTCAAATAGATCACATAACACCCAAAACGAATAAAAGAAATGTGGAAATAAAACGCAAACTAAGTTCCTAACTCCATCCATAGCGAAGCGGTTCGCAAAAAAAAAATGGGTTAGGCTTAAAATAGCGGCCGCGATAGGGAAACGGGAATAATGTCTATATAATGAGTTTTTTGTTTTTCGTTTGATCCACAAAGCCTTTTTGTTGAACGTCTCTACGTAATTCGTGTAACCGTTGGCGCGAGCGTAAAGGAAAACATTCACCATTGGACGCTGATTTCCTTTCATTTGTCTCGCACTCTTTGCGGAAAGTTTATTTTAAATGGCTTTAAATGTTTACGAATTAATCACTTTCAAGATAATTCTAAACATTTCATCGTCATTGTATAACTTAGTAATTTCAGCTGTTCAGTAACTCCAATCGTCCTAATAATCGTTTTTTTTTATGTACTTATATTTATGGCTCCATAGACTTGCTGTCCGTTCCTTTTTTGATTCAAGTTATTTTACGCAACTTGCAACTCTATATTTAGTTTTTTTCCCTTTCTCTCGACTCATCCTTGTTTAGGTTAGTTTGTTGGTTTTTCTAAAAACATTTTCTTTCTATAATAATATAATCGATTAGAAGATGCTCGTGTAACCACACATAACGAAAACTGTTATGGCAAGTTCGCTAATAATTTTGCGGCCTTTCTAATCTTTTAATCTTTCTATTCTGCATTATCTTATTAACGTTGTTTAGCGTCGTTGACGTAAACGGTGCTTCCCCGCAGCGAGATTGACGCAATCGGAAGTAAATTTACTATAGCGGGCTAAAATTAGGCCACAATTCGATGGAGACTTGTCTCGAGCGTCCTCAACGGAGGTAGGCAACGAGACCAACCCATCGGCGTCCAACAGTTTAGTTAGGTTTAACCCAATACGGAGCCACAGTAAAACAAAGTAAAGTAAATAAAAGAGGTAAAGTGAACCACGTGTAAAGTTAAGTACCATCGGGTCTTATTAAGAATATTACCATCATATATATATTTCATATATTTTAATTCCGGGGACAGATTACGGAGACAGTTGTAATTGGTGGCGGTATCTGCATAGGGTAATGTAAAATTTGTTTATACTGTGAATATATACATCATTTCATTACTTGAATGATATAAGTATAAAGTATACCATGTTGATTCTCCGACCTTGCCAGTGTTGTTTTTGACTGGTGGCTCATTAACGTGATGAATTGATTGTAGTGTTTTTTTTTTAATTAATTTGCCGTCTAAGCCCTCAGGAATACTTCTAGTAAACATGATGGACTAAAGCCACTGATCCATCCTTCGTTTGAAATGTCAGAATATTTAATATAAAGCGGGTGTTGTATTATTTCAACACTTAATTGTATACAAATGAAGACAGAAACACCTTTTACCTGTATGTAATAAATATTCTTACTTTTCCTTATCTGTGGAACAAAAAAAAAACATAAGTAACTTAAATAATGTTAAAAGAAGCAATCGTTCTTTATTCAAATTTATCCGGGAACGACTGTTTATCTTCGCATTTACAATTCATGTTTATTTATAACTTGATGAGAGATTGTATAAATATTAGAACTGTAATTTGGAAAAAAATTGATGAACCAAGCTTAATTGCAAAAATACACACGAAAACATTTCAATTCTATTAATGCGTAAAAAAAAGTTCGACATTTTTATTCCTCCATTTCTGAACCAAAAAAAAATGGATAATCTTCATGTTTATTTATTCTGCCCATCAGGATCGGACGCAGAGCCGGTGTGGAAGCTCCAGGACCCCGGCTTTGACCAAGGCTACGGGTCGGAGCGATCGCCGGAGGAAGACTACGTACCGCCCATCCCCCCCGCCATATCCCTGGAGGAGTACGAAGCCGAACTGCGAACCATCTACCCTTTTATCACTGATGGTAATATTAAGCTTTTACTAAGTTTTTTCTGTTTTTTCGACCCTTTTGTTGTTCCAATGCTGGACCGGATCCCCTCTCATGGTGAGATGGATTTCGGACATATTCTACCACGCTGGCCAAGTGCGAATTGGTAGACTTCACACACCTGAAAAGATATTATATAATTTATAACGTGTCTTAGGTGGACACTGTTCAGGTTACCTCACGATGTTTTCCTTCACCGTTATTACAAGTGATATTTAAATTCTACTTATAAGTAGTACTTACTTACTTTTAGTAGTGTTTCATTTTAATATTTACAATACTTACAGTTTTTACAACGTTTATAACAATAGCTAAACAATTAGCACTAAATGAGAAGCTACAAAAAGCTTTTCACAGTCTATATTTATTACTGCATTTTAATAATAATTTACGTAGCTATAAAACTCTTCGCATTAATAGAGTATTTAAACATCTTACAATCTGATATCGCACTATAGAAACTAATTCACAACAAAACAAACTGTTAACAAACGCCGAATACGATTCTCTTGTTCTGGTAGCAGCCACAATTGTTTTTATGAATACATTTCTAGTGAAAAGCACTTAAAGCAGTCAATTCCCCTTGTTATTCTATGGTAACAATGGTTGAATCTCCTAAGAGGCCAATACATAGTCTACGATATGGCGGATATACAATTCCATATTCCAAACAGAAATATGAGTTAGACCCACCCTGATTCAGAAAGAGATTCCAGTTCAATTTATGGATCCTCGCAAAAATATATTCATGTAATATTTTAATTCTTTTTGCTAGTAACATCCTTTTTATATCATAAGTACAAACACGCATGTCGTGTGTTACAAAAAATAAAACCATTTTTACATATCCCTATAGTACACCGCATATAAATTAAAGTTGATATATTTCGAGGCGTGAATTATTTTTACTAACAAAAAGTATAGTGGAAGCTAACAGCAAACCGAGGGTAAAGTTTTCATTCCCTTAAAGTTCCGCTGGCAGAAGCACTACAAAGTTGCATGGATCGGTTTGTTCCAAAGTGGAAACTGAGTTACTCGTAGGTTTCAATGTATAGCTAGAGGAGGATTCGTTTTGTCAATTAAGGTAGTATTACAAGTAGGTATATACCCTGAGTGGAAATATTGTAAGGAAACTTGCAGGTAACCTTGACCGGCAAGGGAGGCTAGTTAAGCTTTCATTTGTGAAGAGGAGACATCAATCAATTAATCATAAGGCCGTAGACACTGCTGGAGATAGGCCTCGCCAAGGTACACCCCACACACTGACCTTAGGCCATGACAAGGGTGATATGTATTTACGCAAAGTACCACCAGATACCTGACAGTGGAATGATAAAAGACTGGAGTAATGAGAAAGTGAAACAGCCTTTATTGTTCCACTGCTGCACACAGATATCTCTTGATAAGAAGGCTTAAGACTATGGTCTACATCATTAGCCAAGTGCAAATTGGCAGACTGTACACACCTCTGAAAACATTGTGAAAATTAAGGTGTCCAGGTTTTATCGTGATGATTTCCTTTGACATTAAATTGTTTAATTAATACAATTTTGAAATGTCTGAGTTGTGTGCCAAGTCTCAAACCCCCCAGATTGAGGGACTATAATCCAAAACACCAAGCTGTCACAGTTCATCATAGTCGGAGTACGTATTAAGGAATGTACGTATTAATGTACGTAAAGCGATCACTAAAGCTCTAGTTGCATGAACCCGTTGGAAGTACCGATTCGTAACTGTCGAGTGTAGTTGGATTGCGTCCCCGAGTGGCTTACGCTGCGGCGTGACTGCCTCTCGCGGCTCGAAAATTTCATTAATGCGCCCGTCGCATTTTCATTTCATGGTATTCAAGTTAAATGCGGCCCGCGAAAATAATTCGTTTATACATTTAGGTAACAATCGATAATTTACTTTAATAGGGCGATAGAGTTGCTAGGGTTAATATACGTAAAACACATTTATATGTACATATTTATTACGAC
>DWDX01004956.1:0-11054 GCA_018245675.1 Agara michaeli | reverse complement strand
TAAACCTCATTAAAATACCTCATATTAAATTAGATTAAACCTCATTTATTGTACCGTTCATGGTTTTTCAGTAACCCGAAAATTTATACACAGAATTTTTTTTTGTGATTGTTTTCAAATATAAAAATTGATTTAATTTATCTGCGGTACATTTTCGACCCCTAGGCGACTAGTAGTAAGAATAAAACGGTAAAAAAAGTAGGTAACATATACGTGTTCGGGTTACAGGTACTGGGCGAGCGTGGACATCCCGCACGGCACCAACGGGTTCCACGCGATCTGCCCGTTCTGCGCCTCGCCGCTGCAGGGCTCGCCCGGCTACGTGCGCCTCATCTTCCAGGACAACCTCGACTGAGCGCGCGCCCCCCTCTCCGCACCTTCCCTACACCGGTACATTCATATCCATATTCCTATACTATAAAACCGTTGCCAATACGAAAGTGACATTCTAGCCGTGTCTGTCCTTCTGCTTTCATAGAAATCGTAAAAAAATGCTCATTAAAATGCTACAGATATAGGACACGTGTCTTTCTTTATACTACTTGCCCCAATTCGACACAAGTAGTATTACGTTTAAACTTTCACCAAAATTTTAAACGTGTGTCAATGTTTATTTATTGGTTTCAGGTGATAATACTGTAAGTGCACGAGGTGCAATGTAAAGAGTAAAACACAATAAGGGACAAGTGACTGCATCGTCTATGCAGCATGACAAAATGTAACGACCACACTGACTTAGCTGTAAGAAAAGGAACGTTCGAACCACTGTTGTGTGTGAACAGTGATTTTTCATTATATCATGTAAGCTGTAAATATTACACGGGAAACGTAGCATACTTTATTGGTGAGACGATATATATGAATAATTCCTGTTTATACAGACAGTTGGCTATGTAACTTAACCGTCAAAGTGCTAACTTTATCGCTGTGTTATAATTTTGTATGTAAATCTTGAACCTCGATACCGGGGCTAGCATCGTACAGTCTGAACGTCGTTTGCTACTCTAGTGGGCTTGAAGCGATGACGTTATAATAATAAGGATAGATCGAGGTGTCCTGCAAACATTTAGCTGTACTGTCTTTGGAAACGAGTTGGGTTACAATACGCTACTGTGCCTCCACTTTAAGCGATTTAAAAGTATGTTACAGCTTACAGGCATACAACACAGGTTCCTATGGTCACATAACGTATGTTTCAATGCTGATAAATGCCAAACACACGTATTTGTCTCGTTGTGTATTCACACTAAAGAATCATTACATACAGCTATGGAAGTGAAGTACTATTATCATTATCATCATCGTTGTTGTTATATCAAGCTACTCTCGCGAAACGATCGAGGTTCAGGAGTTAAATTGGATATTATGACATATTTGAATCGAGTGCAAATGCACTCGAGCGGTTGTCATGACGTGCTTCTGTACGGAATCTCACATTGAAACGGTTTGAGAATTCGTCAATATGTATGCTTGTAAACAAAGCTTGCTACTGTTTTCGTGTCATCACGACCGCCTTAGCATTGTTGATGAGTTTCATTGAACAATTATCAACTGCATTAATTTTGCTAGGATCCATATTATTAAACAAAATATTATTTATTTATATCTATGAATATTCTCAAAGTTTCGTGTTCATTTAATGAAATCATATATTTCCAGTTTAAAATTCTTCAATAAAATGTATAATTGATGAGATGCAAATATTTTTTATCGTTGTTAAGGCGTGTGGCGTGAATTGATCCTATACTATGAATTGACCTATAATCGAACTGGAGATGATGTGAATTGACCTATAATGGGACTGGAGATGATGTGAATTGACCTATAATGGGACTGGAGATGATGTGAATTGACATATAATGGGACTAGAAATGATGCGAATTGACCCTTTATTGTGAGTGAAAAACCATCATCATTCACCGGGTTTACATGGTGAACAAATGTGAAATTTAAATTATGGAAGAACTAGAAATAACCCAGGCTTTGTAAATTGCAGATACAATTGAAGTGGTAACATTGCCAGTAAACAATAACATGTGAAATTGTTTAACGTTTAGAAGCAACAAATAAATCAAACTATGCTTCTGCTCCATCCGCTGCCCAACTCAGTACTAAGTTAAAATAGAATTATCGTAACAAGCGTTTGGAGTTTTGACAATATTCTGTTAACGATAAGTCTCCGATGGGCGCATTGAACGCATCAGGAGGCAGCTGCGGCAGCAAGACTAATATTTATAGTAATTAACTATGAACCAAATGAAACACAATGAGATGGAAAACAAAATTCATACAATATGTGATGTAGCTGTCGAATAAGTATCTTAAATGTAATGTGTCCTCCAACTTACACATAGACAGATGTAATATGAAATAATCGATGTACGTACAGTTTATGTTCACCGATGAGCCAATTGATACTTTACTATGTAATGGAATGTTTGTTTTATTAAATTGTATTGATCGGATTTCCATTTTAATATAGATATAAATTATAATCTATTTAATCGATGATCAATAAACAAATGTGTATGTATCTATACATTTATTATGATATAAATAGTTACAAATTATCGCACCGATGATAGATCGCGCTAGTTACGGACTTCCATGCATATGACAACGTCACGATCTACTTGAGCGAGTTTACAACTTGCAGAAGTGTATTCATGCAAGTCTAAAACTGCCCAAGTATATCAAGAATAATGGTTACTAACAGAAAAATCATTATTATCTTCAATGTTATCTATGTTTTTTTGGTTGGTCATAATTTTTTCTCCGATTGAATATCGATTCCAAATGATAATTTCATTTACCGCGTGACTGCGACGCACGTTTTCTTTGTCGAAATAAAAAACATATATGGTGACAATATAATCTTATTGAAGATGTAGAAATTTGGGCGGGAATTAATGGATTGTAATGAAATGGTATGAAAATAGGGCATTCGAGATATGCTATTAAATTATTGTCATTATAGTTATTGATGTTTCCAGAAAATAAAATGAGGACATTGCAACTTTTGTTTGTGGTGTGGTTTGTAAATATTATTGTGCTTAGAAATACTTATGGTAAGACGGTTTTAGAAGTATGAACGGAAATAGAGACCCTTAGCGAATGTAATACGCATAATTCATGTTCTGTATATTTTTTTGTCTTTATTATGCAACAATTTGAAATTTAAAAATACCCATGCGAACGAATAATATTACAATTGTCTCGAAGCTCTCTTTACGGTCAAAAAAGGGAGACTCGGAGATGAGACTATATCCGTGCTGTATCCCGATATGTGACTTAAGTATTTGTCGAGTGTTTCCATGGAAAATGTAACGTGCGTTTTGGTGTGTCGACCTTCGATCGTCGTCTGGTTCAAGGTCATCATACGTGCACAGTGAATGCGGCACCGATTTCTACGTTTGTACATATTGCAAACAAATGTAATGGCGCTCCGTGGAGCCGCGATAGACTCCCTAAGTGTAACTGTAAATATCTGTCTGTTAATTTCAGTTGATATATTGTATAAGTAATTTATGTCGGTATATAAAACGAGTGTGGCATGCGTTTTAGTATATAAGCGAGCCTTTTAGCGGTAGAAGTTATGGGGTCGACTAGATTGTGTGTTCCGGCGTTGTAGCCCACAGTCGGGCTTAACGAGAACAGATGTTGCGTGATTCGGTTTAGTGTTGTGTTGTGTTGTCGATGAGTGCCCAGCAGTACAAATGTTCCATATAATCGCAGCTCTAGTTCGGTTCGGAAACTGGAAGACTGATTCGTGTAAAATAATGTGTAAATTTTTTTTTCATTAAAATTAGAAACCATTCGGCAATAAAAAAATCTATTTTGAATATTAAAATCGTTTTTGTATTTCTTACAGCTATACGATAAAGACACATATATACATAAAAATAATAATAAATAAATATTGAATGTTATACTAATCAGCCTTTTAATTTCCGAACGAGTCCGCAAGTGTGGTTTGTATAGAACATTGGTATTACGTGAGCGCTTTTAATTTCGTCTCATTTAAAATGTTTAGTTAAATAAATTATTTGTTCCCGATGATTATGAACGTGTGATTTGACATGCCATGTTATATAGACGTAGGTGCATTAGGGACATTTACGGCGGTGTTTCTCGTCAACTGACAAAACTGTTCGTTGAATGTAAAATGTTATGTTGAAATTCGAAATTCTTAAATCGACGATCTCACTATTAGTTTAACTAAATGTTCAGTTTGAATGGCGACGCGAGGCGACACATTTTAAATACATACCATAAATGGAATATAATTTTTCGATTGCAACTTGTGACGTGTGTGTGCGTCGTCGCGTCCCGTTCGACGCATATTCTTGAGATACATTTACATTTGAGAGGATTTGTTAGCGGCGTTTTTTTTTTTTGTATAAAAAAAAATTAATAATGATAGGAAACAAAACCACCTAAATGTAATAGTGATCGTTAGTTCCACGTTAAAAAAAAAAATGTAAAAATAACTAAGTTTTATAGCTAGTAGTGACGTTAGCTTACGAAATTCGAATATTTAGTTTTTGTACAATCTGAATCCACTAGTTAGTGATCACACGTAACATTTAGCGTCGGAGTCGAGAAACGCAGGACGAATATCCATTTATATTCATATTGTTAAGAAAATTCATATTGAACGTGTTATGTGCTGAATATTACTTACGATACTTGTTTTTAAAATTGTATGTTCCAAAAATAAATAATTATTTGATGAAAAAAAAGAATGATTTAAACATTGTAACCTTGCGAGCAATTGAATCAACTTTTTAAAAATATAATTCTCCTTTTATATCGTGAAGTTGATTATAGTGAAAATATTGTTCGATGGTTCGTTTGGCCGAGTAGCTCATAATAAAATGCATTTTGTCTATACTTATGCTTTGATACGTTGTGAAGGTTTGCGTTGCTTCGGAAACTTGTTTGGGAGGTAAATTAGCGTTATTTTTACTAGGATGTGGCGCGAGTCGGTAGCGTGGCTTCGGAGCGCTGGCTTAGAGTCGTGTGCTTACTGGCCTACAATATGTAACCACTGAATAACGTTTAAAATATAATCACTATGCCGCGTAACAGTTTAAATTAGAAAATTTCAATCGCAAACTTACTCTAAAAGCCTCTAACACGACTCTACAGCTACGTGCAACAGAATCAACACTGACTTCAGTCTAAATAAGAACTGCTAGCCTTAATTTTATTTATAATAAGTACTAGGGTAATAAAAACGCTCTTTTGAGTTAGAAAATTTATTTGTAGTTTTATTTGTCAAGTACACAACTTACGAGCACCTAATACATTTTATACGCCCTAATGGCACATTATTCAGTTCATTTTGAACAGTGACGTTCTGTTCCTACTTCCTATTATTGTTATAATAATATAATTAATGGCGGTGGTCGCGTTCAGTTGCTACTGTCGACAGTTATTCGCTTTATGAATAGTTTTTCATCTAGTTCGTTATAGATAAGTATTTCATCACAATACAAAAATAAACGCACATGAATAAAGCAAAGGTCGTAAGTGTTTTTGTATACATAAAATGGTCGTGTTTGGAACACTATATGTATATATGGAGCCTATATATAAATTAATTATGTACGCATGAATGAGCATGTGGCAGATGCTATTTCTTTTAATCATATCACTTTAAAGTCATTGCCAACATTAGTAGGAATTTCCTTTAAAACGCTCTAAATACATTCGGCTTCTAGAAAATATAAACCAAGTGAAAACAAAAAATGAAAATTATCACTAAGTATATAAAGGGTATAATTAAAACCTAGGACTTCGCTAACTTCTGCCAACAACAGTGGAACTCCGAGCCAGCCTGTTCATCCCGTTACTTACAACATGGAATTATTCAAGCGGAAACCATCGGCGAATTCGCCCAAAAAAGCAAGTTACAACATTAGATGAAACGGGATTGCGACCAAAGCTTGCCTACAGCGAGTAATAAACAAACGATGCGAGGAGTGTCAGTGCAAGTTGAGGCGCGTGACGATGAGGACGCGCACGCACTGGTCGAAGGCGGTGGCGACGGCCAGCCCGAGCTGGTCGCGGTTCCAGTCCAGCGCGTTGACGGCCTGCCCGCTGGCGAGGCCGCGCTGCAGCCGAGACAGCGTGCCCGCCACGCCGCTCGCCACGCCTTCCGCGTCCGTGCGGTGCCGCTGCTCGGGGTACTCGCTGAAACCATGCTCGCGTTCAAAACTAGCGTACGGCCGCGCACCTCACCTGACGCTATAACTGTCGTCGTTTTTTATTAAAAGCTCCCATTTAAATTCACTTGTATATCTTAGAATTCTGAAACCACTATTTCACCCACTTTAACTGAAGTTTTTGAGCAGTAACTTCAGACATGTTTGGTTCACATGTCCATACAATATTATCATAACGTTTACCCATAAAAGCGGTTTCTTTTATTATTATCAATTTTACAGAAATACCAGCTTAGATAATATAAAGACATACTATTTCCATATAGATAGTTGCCCGTTGCCAGCGCACGTTATGAAGACATCGCGGTTTTGTGGTAGATGTCGGCAGACCCAGATCGTACCACTTTTAGGACAATTGTCGAGTACCTAAAATCAATAGAATATCAAAACAGATGAAAAATACCTCTATTTATGAGAATGTAGAAGAGGTGTCCCTGTAGATTCTTAATACATGTCTACCACCATAGGAAGTAGGAGTGAGTTATAGTTGTGTATGCATGCATTATGAACCTAAATGGAACCTATGGTTTATAAAAGTTATCCCAATTTACCAGGCAAGAATACTACATGATGGTAGCCAATTCCATCACTGTACGTTTCCGCTATTTTTGGCATGCACAAGTGGTTCATAAGGTCTGTAGCTATCGTTACACTGACCTGCGCGAATCCTTTGGAGGGATTTTGGGTTCTAACGTCAAACACGTGAAACTTGCCCTCCAGTGTGGTCGCGACCAGTTTGTTCATCGGTATGTCCTTACGATCAAATTCAACTGAACACACCTGAAATTAAGATGATATTAAATATAAACAGGGCTCGTACCTATATGACCGCTTTGTATAATGTGTGTGATGTGTGCTTATGAGTCTCAACATGAAAACTAACTTTTAGATATCAAAATTTTGATCCAGAACTAAGTATGTCACACGTTAATGTAAACGTAGCGTGAGGCGCTCTCCTGTTAGATGGACTGGCAACAAGAGACTGCATGTAGATTTGAAGCCCCGGCTTTGTGGCTTGCTGTGGGCCAAGTTTATGCCCCAAAGCCAGATGATGATAATCGAAGAAATGAACGCCTTTAATCATGAATATCAAAATAAACTTACTCCATTCCTCAAGTTGCACTCCCATCTAAGTTTCATGTTGCGCAGATCGAACATCTTGAGGTCGCCATTGTCGTAGCCGGCGACCACGACTCTCTCCGTGTCATTGTACGAGTTGCCGAAGGCTACGGTCCAACAATCGCGTTTCACTTCATTCTTTACAGGCTGTATATTAGCCACCGGTTTTCCTTTCTGACGCGGATCCCATACTTTTACTGTACCTGATGGAATATTCAAAGACAATTTTCAGCTTAAATATTTACTGAAATCTATATATGACTGGGAATCACCAGCATTTAGATTACTAACATAACTTACCGGACTTGATAGCAGTCTTACTCAATAAAATTTGAATAAGTAAATAAATGTAATTACCATCTCTGCTCCCGGTGACTATTTCCGGTGCCCCACAATTTAATGTGTTGCCACCCATGCCATCTATACTATTGATTATGTCTGTGTGCTCTTGCGTAATGTACACTTGACAACTTTTTTCTATGTCCCTGAAAACAAGTGCAGTGTTACAAACCAGCTTGGTAAAAAACTTAAGCATTAATTGAAATATATTATATACAACATATTCATTTTGTTTTCATTTCTTCTTGTACCACAAATTTATTAGACAAAAACACTCATCTAAGAAATGGTATTAAGCATTCCAGAATATAAGGGTGTAAATTTTATCGGTGGATGACTTTTTTAATGGATAACAGACTTGTATTCGACTACCCATATAATGGTTAGTGAGGTGCAATCTAGGATATAGTGTATAGACCCTTCCCAGGCAAATGTGCTACACATTACTTCTGTGCCCAAAAGTGGGACAAAGAAAGAGTTGTAGCCATGCAGTGCATAAGACTTCAAAGACATTAAACCTATATTTATGTTCGGTTCACATTTAAGTTTTAAAAGATAAAATAACATTGATTGAAGAGAATTTGTTTTAAGTATAACATTCAGAGAATCTAAAATGAGATTGTAAATTATACAAATGCATTTGTTTTTCTTCTTACCATATTTCCAACCTTCCTTTGAAATCGCCTGTTGCAAGTTTCCTTTCAATTTCACTGGTTGCTCCGAACGTACCGCATTTAAATGAATTGGGCCTTTCAATTACCTTAACTTTGTTTACTTCACCCGCCGTTATTTCAAAGAATTCTATAGTTCCTGTGCCTCTCGGTAATGAGCCTATTACAACGAACTTCGCTGAACAAGGAACCCACTTACAGTCAAATAGAGTATGGTCTAAGTTTTTTTCAATATGAGTAATTATTTGAGGGGTGTCTGGATTTTCCATCGTTTTAATTTAAGTAAATATGTACTTGTGAGTACAAGCTAACAAGCATAACCTCAAAGATAAACACATAGTTGCTATGCCAACAATTATTTAAATGTTATTGTATTGATAAATGTATTGTACTGATACTTTTTCGAACTGAGGAGTGAGGAGAATATTATCTATGGTGTATTCAATGTTTTCATAGCTGTCTAAGCTGTCACTGCTGTCAGTGTTATCTTTTCATTTTTTTCTTTTTAAAAGTTTATTTATTGAATCAAATGTTCGAATAAAGATAATAATATAAATTAAGCTAATTGTAAATATATAAAAAAAACTAAAAATTTGTAAACAAAAAAAAAACTCTAAAATGTCCTTTTGTGGACTGGTTCCCAAAACACTGGCGGCGTTCCCGCGCTGTATAGTGAGGCTGAGCCTCTGCGCGAAATTGTTTTACTTAATCTCATATCATTATCATAGAAAACTACATTCTGTAAATAGGTACCGCCTGCCATGTCCGTCTTCGAACACCGTTATTCTGCACGTGGTAAAGAGAAGACCCCACCACCGGATGGTTTATTAATTTTGCGATATCAAGCTATTTTCACTTCTAGTAGATTTTGAAGAATTATTATTATAGCAGACTTGCTAATTCGCGGAACAGCAATAAATTCGGAGTACGTTTGTGCAAGAGTCCTATGTTTATACAGGAAAGGCACCAAATATGCGTTGTACATATATACCAAAATGATTAATTACATCATATTACAATGATGCAGTACCCATGAACTCCTATCATGTGCCTTGTGGAGACAAAGCCAATGAATACAAGTAAACTTAGTTTGTTAAATTAAAAATTCATTCATGATTAACGTCATTCTCAATTAGAAATTTAGTTAATATCCGTGAAAACATGGAAGGACCTACTTCAGGCCCTATTTATTAACATTAACGTTTGAAAATATACCGTACATAATATAAGTATTTGCGCCGGGGTAACGCCCTAGAGCTTGCATAGACAGATGCGAAGCTCGAGGAGTTCCCCGCAATGCGCTTGTTACGATGCCGCCCACAAATATATGAAGATAAGTTAGTAACGACATCGTTGTAGTTGTTCCCCAAACGCTTCAGTGGAAACATATAATTAGATCCACGATATTAGCAAAAATACTGTATGCGCTTAAAACCTTTATCGCTTAAATCTTTCATTATAACAGGCGCTGGGGTCCACGTCGCAGTGGGCGTCGCTGAATCGCCGAGCGTCCATATTCATCGACACTAGCGGTCGCTTCAACAAGTTGTAATACGTACTAGAGAATTGCGCGCGCATGCCCGGGCAGAGAAAGAGTTATCTGTCTCTCTCGTCTGGGAGGGACGAGCACCGCTCAGCGCCATAAATCATAGAGCTTTAGCGAAGCGCCTCGTGTGCTCTGCCATGTCGAAGCGTAGCGGTGCCTACTTTTATTCGTTATACGGATCGTTCGACACCCATCGATCGTGGGCTCGGCATGGTCTCGCCTAGTCGCGTCGCGGGCGGACACACCTGTTGGTCTTTAACCGTCGGATTTGACCCTCTTGGTGTCGCTTTTGTTTATAAAATCAACCTTTGACTTTTATTCGACTTCGCTGCAGCAATTTATTGGTAGACTTGTCTACGACATTTTATTGGGCATGAAAGGCCTCGCGCGAAATGGAGTGCGACGACTGCATTGGAGTTGCAACGAACATCTCACGCAATCCTGGTATGCGATGAAAACTCTTTTTTTTTATCACTGAATTGGAAAACTAATGAAAATTACCACTTATTAGCAGATTATTTAATGTGAAGTAAAATCGGAATTCACATACATATTAAAGTTGATTTAAATGATTTATCTATGTTTCTGTTAGATATTTTATTTTCAAAATTAATATTAAAAACTGTTATAGGTACGGAAATGCAAGAAAAATATGAATTGAAAAGCCTTCTATTCACGCATATTTTATTCTTTGTTTCATAAAACTGCTATAGTGGAGATGAAATGTATCCTTATTGGGTTAGAAAAATCAATATCGCTGCAGAATCGGGTGTCGCCGGGACATGGCGCATAGCCGCTCGGCACTTACCTGGATGAACTCGCAGCGCGCATGCGTCGTATTCCGTTGCACCGGTCGCGCACAGTGCTGTATGCATTCACGCTTGTACGCAATCACGCACGAACTATACGCAGATATACGAGTATATACGAAATCTATACCGGGCCACCTACCATCATTAGACATATCGAAATAAATTCTTTTTAAAGATGTTAATGTACACTAGGAGATCATAGGATTCCAAATGTTAACATGAAATAAAAATTTGATAGACAAATCGCATCGGCCCAGGTTTTACCGCACCACGTGTCACAGTTACATCGTGCTGTTTCGGTTTGCGAGCTTAGTAGCCCGGTTAGCGTCTGTTTATG
>DWDX01004955.1:0-11056 GCA_018245675.1 Agara michaeli | reverse complement strand
TGGTGAATTGTGGGGGTGTACTACACTCCTCTGCCTACCCCTTAGGGGATTACAGGCGTGATGTTACGTATATATTATGTATGTTTATCAGCTCTCCGGCTACCATAATATAGACATTCAATTGTCTCATTTGGAATCGGACAACGTTATTTGAAATTGTCCCCAATTATTATTATTATTATTAATGAATTTAATTTAACGGTTATACATGTCGAAAGTTTCGTTTCAGCACGAGTACATAAGTTTCTTTGTTGTATATCGTATGTATGATACAAAATATACACTGGTCTAGTCTACCATGATCTAAGCTTTACAAACCTATCACCCTGAGCTTATATCAAGATAAGAAGTAGTAGCAGTACAAGTAGCACTAGCTATTATATTATTATTATCTATGATTCCCAAAAAGCTCCCGAGAACGATCTTATAATTGTAATACCCATTCCCTTCGGGACTTTCAGTGTTATATTTTTACGTAAAATAGTAGTGTACCAATATCGCCGAGCAAGAAATTGAGTATCGAGATTCACTACACAGTAGTCGACAGTAATTAATATTCGAAGTAAGTAATTAAGTTAATGAATGTACCGTTACTGAATAAAACCAATGGGAGCTTATAAGCTGTGTACATTAATCAAAATACACCGATCTATTCTGGTCTTCATTGCTGTGGGAATACGGTTCATTTTAGCTTTGAGTACTTGAAATATTTTCATGAGTTTTCCATCATTTTGTTTTTTTTTTTCCCCAATTGTAACGCGCTCGAAATATCGAAATGAAATCAGAACGGTGTCGAACTATGTCGCAAAACGTGAACCATAGGTACAAAAGTATGTTTTATGACACATGAGATATATCGTTTACACATCCGTATCGAGATTTTATCTTTTACCGTTGCAGCGTCTGTGTGAAAAATACGCACACACTCACTCACGAGTACGTACTTTATTATCTCACCTGCTTCAAATGTTCGTATTATATAAATAGAAACATCTTATTATGCTTCTGAAAGAACAACATTGTACAATTCAATTGTCGAGCTTCGCTTCTATTTTATCTAAACGAAACAGGTACCACATACACAGCGTAGTAAAACATAATTATTATTATGACTCCACCATTTAGTTAATTAGTTACGTCACTCTAACTGCGTACCTTATACATTGCGGCGTTAGACCGAACAGAATACATTTGGAGCTTAATTCATAGCGAAATCTACTGAAAATTTAACAAATGCAGCTGAATATCATGAATACGTAATGCGGAGGCAATTACACTGGAATATCTAACTGCAAACCTTAATGAACAAACAACATTAATTTTATAATGCACTTTATGTATAAATCTTTTATGCGCATATACGGGTATGTACATATATCTTACATTTGCATACAAAATCGAGGCTCATGAGAATTAATCAAAGATGCCATAAAAAATGCATCTAAATATGTCACCATCATCTTCATTTACATAATTATCATGGTCATTATCATTAACAGTATCATTACCGTCATTATAATTATTATCATCGTTATCGTCCTTGTCATGCCACTGTTGAACAACGGTCTCCTCCAAAAATGAGATTTACAGAGAGGAATACGGAGACAAGAAGCTAAACCTTATCTTAAAAGTGAAGTTTCTAAGTCTCTTTGAAAGATTAACTAAGTTTAGTGTAACTATGTACATAGGCATTATAATAATCACAATTTAGTTCTGAAATAAAAATAATCTCTCCTGTTCTTAATTAAAGATAACTCCTTATTAAAATTATAGGAAGCCTTATGACCCGGATGTGATGGAAAAGTTTTAATTAGTACCCGGCTGAGAGTAATTGGTGGGTAACTCGTTCAGGATGTCAAGCGAAAATCCAATTATTATTTATATAAGGTGAGTCTATGTGTAAAAATCAGGTAGGTATATATATTAAGAAGCGACCAATTAATTTCTTGTAACATTCCCCGTTCTTATAACTTACAGCATGAACAAGGGTTACTCAAGGCGTAGGTGGTTTAATGACAGTTCATAATAGTTTATGGCATATGGGTTTATATGCATATCGTACAACTGAAACCATTGTTGTTTAATCACTGCGACTACCTTGCTTCCTGTCCAAACTTACTGAAAGTTAATGCCAACTTTGATTGGTTCTTCTATGAAATTAAAAGAGAGTTGGGAGCATAATGACAATAATTTGTTCAATTGGATTCAAAAAATGTCATCGGTAGAATAGGTACCGTAATAAGGTAAATTCATACAGATGTATAGCTCTAAACATGAAAGGGTTAAAAAATCTTTAACATCGACATTGCCTTAAATTTCCGGACATTAAAGTAATCTATTACAAGCTTCAAGCCGCCATTAATACCGCACAAAGTTTTCTCAAGCGCATTTCGAGTGACGGTATTGATAAAATTATTAATTGGATTCGGGAATGACTAGTCATTTCTGAATATGAAGCGATTCGAGTGAGGACATACCCGGGTGTTCACCCCACCCGGGTGATAGGGATATAATGAAGAAGTTTTAATAACCGCGCCGGGGTTAGGATTATTGCGACGTACTTGACACGGATGTGGGCGGGGAATCTAATTATAGGGTACATTCACCGAATGTGGATCCATGTCTTAAAATAGGTAACAAGATGAGACATTTTCCTGTTCATAAAAACCATATTTGTATCAAAATATGTCGAAATATAAATAAAATATGCAACAGAACGTAAAAGTCCGTCTGTGATTACATTTGCTTGGAGTTCATTCGTTTGAGACTAACGAGTATGAAGTACTTTCCTTTATATGCAGACCGATAGATATTATTATCATTATACAGATACTAATTGATATTTAGAAAGAAAGTAATTGATATTTAATGCACTGAGTTATCGTAGAACAATATTTATTTGAAAAAAAAAGGAAAATTCCTTTCTATGTATTCAGATTTTATAGCCTCATTAAAGAAAATCGTAACATCACGCCTGTAATCCCCTAAGGGGTAGTATTGCATTAGTATATATTTAAAGATTTCGCTACATACAAAGTTTATCTGCTGTCTGTGAAATGTCTTTTTTTGTGTGTTGTGTGTAATCGTCCCCAATTATTAAAGAAAAATGTGTATTTCCACAACACAGAGAATACTAGTGTGAGAGACCATTTAAAAAAAATGAAACCTCCATCCATCGTTACATACATCAAAGCAAATCCCTAATATTCCTAATTAGTCCCGACTGTAACCGAATTATTTAGCCAACTGAACTGTAGCTGAGGGAATACTTAAGTACCGCACACACCGTCCTCTCTTGATATTCAAGCCGCCCCATTGTTCTAATTAGAAGTTCAATATTACCGTCAAATGAGAAACACCCACAAAGTGAAAAAATTCACAATTTTTATAAAAATATGCTGCAACCAAAATTTCATTTTACTGTTTAGTATTGATTTTAATTAAGTAACTTTAATTATCGAACCCAATTAATCATTAGCTACAATTAATGAAACTTGGTTTGTAATTTGCCTAATTAGTGTCGTCGTAAATTAAATGAAATCGTCGCCGAGAGGGATGATGCGTAAGTGACCTTATACTTATTTCCACTCAGATAAACAATTATCGATACTCAAATTGTCCATTCAATTAACACCAAATTAGCAGTCGGTAGTTAGTATTACAGATTCAAATATTTGGAATTCTTTCTGCTCATACTTCATATCAGATAAATACGAGACTATGGATATATGTACGAGAATACTCTATCTTTTTTCTGTAATTTAAGCAATAAAGAGGCCTGGGATAATATAATACAATTGAATGATTTGGATATCACTATAGCATTTTAAACTTCAAGTGCTATTCGGATGAGAGAATAGCAAAGCATGTTCGGATTTTTACAACGTGCAGCGGTTCCTTTAAACACCAATTTCATATTAAATTACTTTGCAGGAGTTCACCGGCCAATTTCCATAAAAGTAATTTATACTTTTCATAAGAATTCATGTAATATACATTGTGGATTCCCCTACAAATATCCATTACAAATTATCATTACTTAAAGCTTTCTTCTGAACTGGCCATCGGTTGGGCGAGTACTTACAAAAAAAAAGTTATTCAAAGTTGTGTTTCATTAAAACATTTCTGTTGGAACAAAACATAATTTCCACGAAATTTGTGTGGCGAATTCTCTCTTTACAGATGTAAATGTTTAAACGGAGAGTTGGAGAGTACAATGTTTCACGAGGAAGAAAACGGAAATATTTTGAATAAAGAATTCCTCGATTTCAATTTGGAACAGTTTGTTGGCTATTATTTCGGTTACCTTTCAACTTTTTTTAATCTACGAAATGATTTCAGCTTTGTGGCCGTGGCAGCCGACTGTTAGGGAACACATAATTTTAATTACTTTTATATTTCCTTTAATAATTTCGCTTATTTCGAATGTTTTAGAAATATTCATTGTTTAGTTTAATTTCTCCTTGTTATAAAACGAAGTAATACAAAAAAGAAATATTGTTTCATTAAAAATACGTTTATGATTTAATTAATTATTTTAAGAAAAGTACTCTCATACATAGTTACCATATATTTAATTTATCATACATACAGCACAGGCTCTGTCTAACTCGAGATCGGATGGTCGTAGGCTAAATGGTTCCTCAGATAACCGTATATTATTCTTATATTTATGTAATAGTTTGATTTCATGGCGTTCATAAAAAGCAGCCCATTACAAGCAAGCAATATTACCTTCAAAATTTTGATATAATGAAAATGAACGAAGCGAAACAAGTATGGCGAAACGCTAGTTGTAACGGTAGTGCTTTCCCGGCCGAACTACTAATATTAGAACCATGTAGTATATTAAGCTCATTGCAGCAGCGTGGTGGTGCACGCTTCCGGTCCCTGCAGCTATAACAGAGAGTTACTACTAATAGTTAGTTAAAATAAGATAACATAAGAAGATCGACAGAGTCGTGTTTTGCATCGTACAGGTGGTCGCGTATTGTAGCAGACATGTTTTTGAGCCTTGTGAAAATGAGAGAGCTTTCTTCCGGGTTTTCCGGACAGAATGTAACCAAATTTCCGTACATATACGTCAGCGGTGACAGTAATCAGGGAGGAAGAAAAAATAGGAAACACGTAAAACAATTTCCACTTGACTTCAACCCTTAAGCTTATCGCGTTCATAACCATGTATTGTTTTAGCCTGAACATTTTGTCTCTTTCGAACGTTATATAACCAAATAGGATACAACACATAACACATAAACGAAACTTAAAACATGTGGATGCCTGAGCCGATCTGCTTATTGGTGTTTTTAATACTAAAGAAAGTGTTCATTAATATTATCTTTAATAAAAGATTTATTTTGAAGTATTAAAACTATCATCGGACATGCCCCGAGAAAAGGCTGGATCCTGGATACTTGAAACGAATGCTAAGCTCTTGATGTTTTAAATTGTGTAAGGCTAATAGTGCAGAGTGGAGAGTGCCCCAAAACCCCAAAACAGATTATAGTTCACTATGCTATCACTACTCAATCTATTGAAGCAAGTTGATAAAGAAAACACACTACTTCCTTCCGTTGCAAAAAGAGACTCATATTCAGCCGTGCTGAAACAAAACACCACCGATATTTAAGCAACAAGAATTACGCCTTCAATCCGAGATCATCAGAAAATTGAAAACAAAAGTGAATCGCGAAAAGGTAAATTAGATATTTTGTGTTACTTATTGTTACGAATTCAACAGACACCGTGGCCGGGTCTGGTGTGGTTCGTACCGGGAAGCACTCAACTCAATCATTCCGCGTCTGCAGAGAAATAATCAATAAAGATTCGCTTCTTCGTTGAGCCGTATTATTCTTTAGTTACATTCGTTGCAGCTCTCCAATGTTAATAAATTGAAAGTAGTTTGAGAATTCTCAATTTGTTTTATTTTGTTTATTTTTCCTTTTTATCTTCCCTCCAGGTTCCAATATCTATTTATCTGTATTTTAATATTTCGTTCGCACTCCCGAACCAATATTTTCATGAATATCGAATATTTTGGAATGTAATCCAACTAAGTAAGATAAGATTTCCATTATATTCTGGATTAAAAGGCTGGTGGTTCTGTGCATCAAATGATGAAACGCTACGATTAAGAAATTAAATATTCTTTAATATTACCTGATGATGTTTAAACATTCACTGACCACGTAATATAAAAATATCTTGGAACAACTGCACACGCGGCAATTTTATTTGTAAAATAAGTTTACGTTTGACTGCGATCTAGCATGATGGTGAATGAGGTGCAGTCTGTGAATCACGCTTAGAAAATCCCTGATCACGCTTGTTTTGATTAATCCCAAGTTATACGTGGAAGATCTAAAGGTATCTGATCTCAAACTATGCAGAGTTTGTGTTATGGCGAGGCAATGGATAAACCACTTTAATCATAATGTTGATGGATCCAATTGTCGAGGAAGACCAAGACTTTCCTTTTTTCGAAATAGATTATAAACTGGCTGATTGCCGTCTCCTCCAGGTCACAAGTCTTTAAAAGCGCGGTGCACGTATGAAGAGAGTATTGAATGTAAGAGAAGCGAGTCAGGTCTCTGATGATCTAGGCATTTGGCACTCGGTGCCCTCTGCTTACCCCGCCAAGGACCGGACGTGATGATATATTAATAATAATAAAATTTGAAATACTTGTATTGCTGATTTTAAGCCCAGACACTGAATAAACTCATAATGTTTATTACAGAAATGTTTCTCCTAAATAAATATTTGATGCGTTACGAGCTTGTTCGCTATTTAATTCTAAATAAAAAAATTTCCGAGCTAATTATTGTGTATCAACAAATATTGTAGAGCAAATAACATTTTCAACTGGCTTCCTCCAACCTGAAGCGTTTTGTTACATCAGATTGTATCTGTCTTACAATTTTCTGTCTTGGAGTCATCAATATAAGCATGAAAGTCGCACCTATTATTACCAATAATGTGAGCTTAATGAAATGGTTTTAGGTCATAGTGGAATAACAAATATGTAGCGTTTTGGAAATGTGCTTATTCATATATGTACTTACGTGCTGCCAGTTCAACTAGGCAATATTTTCTTGGGAATCGTACCAAAAAAATCTACATTCAGCATTTGCACGTCTGCATTGAATAGCCGATCCAGCATCAGAGAGCTATTGTTATTATCGTATTTATGCACGTAACAGTAAAGCGGCCGCGATATCGAGAGCTCGACGATTGTTCACTTTCCAATAGCGCAGTTTCGGTGCTTGAAATATTGGCAAATGCCAAATGTTTTGTTGATGGAGCCATATATTTATGGCAGGTGTTTTTTTGTGAAGACAAAGAGAATGTTTGTTTTTTTAAAAAAATATGGGTACATTCAAGGATTTTAAAATTATTTTGTTTATATCACACGATATTTTAAAATGTACGCCGTACGAAATTAGGATATTAAAATTTTACACAAATTATTTAACTAAATTAAAGTAAGTGTAGGTGTAAAAATCAATGTAATAACGCAAGTTTGAGCCGCAAAAAATATTATTCATGTAGAATACTCGAGGACACTTTTTAATTATAGCTACAAATAGTATTTCATATGTTTGCACTTTCCATTTCCACCCTGTGTCTCGTTCAGACCTGCTTACTTAAACAGCAAGTATTACTGAATATTTTTCAACAGTTAGATTATTAATTTGTTTTGCATTTTATTTCGTTCACATGTACTTTAAACACACACAATACATATTTCGAACAGAGCTGACGAAACTGTAATCGAAAAAAGGATCATTTGCGAAATACGTTTCAGGTTAGGTTCGTGTCCGCGAGTCGCATGCGATAACAGTTTAATTGAAAAATAACATTAGACGTGCTCGCGACCGCACCAACATGTTTATGTTGTTCGTGTTGCTGATGTTGTTATGTTGTTTTATAACAAAAATTATTAACCGGAATCCCGTGCGGATATCTATTTCAGACTGGCTTTGCATACAAATGTAAAAATTACTTCACAAGTTTAGTACCATGATGCGTGATTCTATTTTTTGGTATGATAATATTTTTTTGTAAATGTAAATGTTTTACTTGTGGATATGTTACATAGGATTAGGTTTTACTATGAAAGGAGAGTTATGGAACAGTTAGATTCAAAAACATATTGTCCTACATATTACCGACTAATACTCTTATTAATAAATATTACTAACTAATGAACAGTAACAAATGGCTAGTAGAGACTGCTACGTGCTCGTATGTTACTCTTTTGACATAAAAAGGAAATCAAGATCGTTAACAACCTTTTTATCTTTTCATTATTAGACGCGGGTCTTCTCAGCAAATGAGAAGGGTTAAGTCTACAATGTCGGCCAAGTGCCGGTTGGCAGTAGTAGGTACCTATATGTTATGTAGAGCATATATGTATGTTAACGGCCCTAAACCTGTTCCGCTAAAACTAATTACATACTCAAGTAAACATCAAACAGTTTAAGCATAAATTAGATTTGTTAGGTCTTTCCAGTGTCTGAGCGTTTAGTTAATTCCGAAAAGTTTTTCACGTGGATCTATAATTTGGTTGTAATTTGGTTTCGAAAGTTTGTTAAAATATTTGTCGCTTTTTATGACTGTTCAAGATAGTCATTCACTGTTGCCTTTCTGGAATACTTTGATTTTAATAACGTACCTCAATCTAGATATTATTTTGAATCACTAATTGAATGCGAATTTAGCGGACTTTTTATCAATCTTTTACATTTCGTTTTGAATACTTCGAGATATCATCTGTTGGATTTTATGATTGGTTAAGATCGTAAGTCGTTATTTCCTTTCTGAAATACTTTGATTTGGATCCGATATCTTAATATTAGATATTAATTGGGAACCTTGTTTCAATGGGAGTTTAGGGGATGTTTTATCAATTTCGTACATTTAGGTTTGGAAACTTTTATAACACATTCCGCAGGACTTATGATTATTTTTGTGTTCATAGTTTGATTTTCTTTTATCTAGAATATCTTTATTGTGGTTTGATGTCACAGTATAATGTATTCAGTATTAGTGCCACAGTACTAAAAGAAAAATGGATGTAAAGTATGGATGTACCATATTCATTACTCCAATACAAATGAAAACAAAAATGAATCTATTTTGTTCTAGTGTATTCAAATAAGTTGTTAACGTGTTTCAAGTTATACATAATTTTTAGCTTGAACATTTTTCGTTATGTATAAAAGGTTCCCAAAAGAATTTATTCCTACAAATTATGTTAAATTGTAGCCTTTTTTTAATAAACCCTCTTTATAATAAAGCAATTACACTTTTAAAGTGAGACCTCGGTCGGTCGCTCCGGTATCTCATTGGATAAAATTAATCGAGTTTCAAATAGAGATTACCAACTTTCGAACTACCCTCATTACTTCGGGTCAGCTCGAGCTCAGTCTGTGACTTTTAAATTGGAAGGGTCGTTCCAATTTTTTATAAAAAAGAAGCGCTTTAAGGTCTTTCGCAACTGGACCTATTTGAGTTTGAGTTTGGTACTATATAGGCTGCGACGATCTGAATAATGTACGTCTGCTTCATCAGAACACCCCGTATTTGAAATATCATTCCAGAATACAGGGACTAGGTTATAAGTTACTTCTCCACGGCGACATTGTCAGTTTTCACATGACGCAAGTCGTGTTTCTCGGATATGTACCTTAAGAGAACAATCCATAAATCAGTTTATATGGAAGTGAAAAGTGCCCATAAAAGCAAGGTGCGCGTGTGTCGGACTCAATAGAGGAACTTCGGCGATGCATTTCCTTTTAACGGTCAGTTTTGGAAGCAAGTTTGTTGACCCCTCGCAAAATTTTATTAGAATTGCTTCATCGACTGACTTTTTTTCTTCTTCGTGTTTTCTGCACCTAATATAACAGTTTAATGACGTTCGTTTATCAGCGAAGCCAAAGATACACGAGAACATGGCTAACTTATTATTAACATCAAAAAACAGGCACAACATCCGAGTAACTTAATGCGTCACCAAAATATCTACGTCATTATAGCATAATATAAATAAATTCAGAAGTAAAATTAATATTTCTTGCCTAACATTAATGGGAAGGGCTTAAAAGTATTAAAAAATGTTCAGCAGACCTGAAAACGTTAGTAATTTTAATTTCTAATTTATGTGTTTGTCAGCCCGCAGCGTCTGCCACACCATCACGTCCCTGGAAGTGCCCAGATGGGCAGACCCTCGACTGGACGCAGAGCTGCGGTGCCACTACGCACGGGGCCAGCTGGACCCACCGCTGCACTCCGTCAAGTGGTATCAAGGGGACCACGAGATCCTCAGATATACCCCTCAAGAGGTGAGCGATTCAAAGTCAAAAGAATGGTAAAATACATCTATCGTTAACAATGTTATCAATTACTGCTGGGTAACAGTTTAACTGGCTTCGTGGTCAAGTGGTTCGAGACCCTGACTGCAAATTAAAATTTAATAGCTCGTTGACATCGCTTGTAGTTATACTGGCGCTTAGTTAAATATGTATGTATATTGAACTTGTAACCATAACCATGTAACTATAACACAAGTAAGTATTCAGTATTTTAGTAACCTAAATAAATAAATTAGAGTGTTTTACTGTTAGAAAATCTAAGGAACGAGAGCAAGAAATACATTTTCGTACAATTGAAATGTTCGTGTAAACTATTCGTAATCCAATATACAATTTTAGAACAAAAATAATAATCCTTAATAAAACAGAATAGCTATCTATGTATATACATACATATTTGTGTGCTGTTGAAAATTACGGTTGGATAAAAAGTTATTGTTACAATTATCTTCAGTAAGATAAGATTTAAGAAAGTAACGAACAATACGAAAACTTTGCTAACTAGTATAAATCACAGTGACAGGTATATCGATATTTTTGCCACAGTGACAGTTTTGTTACTTGTTATTCATTATCGAATTCGCAATAAATAACTGTGACTATACTAGTATTTTTTACTTTTTGTAACATGACGGGCCGTCAGTTTTGCCTTCACTATAAACAAACTACCCGTTGCCGCC
>DWDX01004954.1:0-11062 GCA_018245675.1 Agara michaeli | reverse complement strand
GTATTTTCGACTCCGAGAATAACAAGATTGGACCTCGTATTATTTGTTTACTTTTCAGTGCACATTAATTTGTTTTAAAATAGTTTTCCATTTGAAGGCGGTTTATATTATTTTCTTGAAAGTTTTTTTTTTTTTATTTCACTAAAATGTCATTAACATTTTTTACAAAGGACAGCGAATGTATTTCTCTTGACCCGGAATTATATCCGATTTCATTAACTGAACTCGTGGTTATCCTACAATCGTAAACATGGTTATTATTCGCGGTATGCTGAGTCAACACTTTACAAGGTTAGCTCTCGAGTTGTGGCTCATAATTTTGGAAAATAACAGTTGAAAAATGCGCACGGTTTTCCTGTAATGACAAATATTTCAAGGGCTTACTCTATAATACGTAAAGCACTGCGCTTGTAAGATTTAAAACTGTAACTTTCTTCTCAATAAACTAGCAAGACACCGATAGTCAACCGAATGTAGAAGAAACACATCAGAAGGAACGAAATATTTGGCACTCGGTGCTTTCTGCCTGCCCCTTTGGAGACGAGGTGCGATGGTATTAGTAACTATACCGAAGGATCAGCTTAATTTGTAATAAGATGACTGTGTGTTTAATATAAATAAAAAAGAATCAAAAATGTTAAAAAAATCGTTGCACTTTGTATAGTTCATGATATGAATAGTCCAAAACCTGGAAGTGAAATGCAATTAGCAATACAAATACATACTATTTATACAATGCAAGGCGAAATGGAATAAGGTGAGTATAATTCGCGTTTTTAATACGATCCGGTGAACACGTTTGCTCGGTAACTTGAAAGCAAAAAAAATTCGGCATCGCAAAGTGTTCGAGAGTTCGTTGACCCGAATTATTTTCACGTTGCTATTAAAATAGCGTTTACTCATCCCCTCCTTCTACCCACCTTCTACTGCGAAAAAATTATTCGATGTTACCGAAGATTTATTAAGTGATCCTGAACGAATGTAAATTTCGTAATAATCACATGTTACTGCGCAGTTTTTTTTCCGAAAACTAGTAGTAGTAGTGAGAGGTAGACGCGGACAAACATAACTCTACCAAAAGAGCCAATATTACAACTCTGATGAAAGTAAAAGACGCGAGAGAATTTTGTCAGGACGGCAGCCGGTGGTCCTTCTCTGCCTACCCTACGGAAAATAGTCGAGACTGTATTACAGTGCTACTATATTTTTTAGTCCACACGTCCACCGCTACAGACGATTCTCTGTTAATCAAAATCAGAATCGAACTTTCCATATTCAAAGTGCATTCCAATTTTAATATAGGCACGTAACTAAGATATTTTGGCATTTTCGATTTTACTTTAATTTTTCTTCAATAACTGGGGACAATTCGACACATGGCTATCTTAGGCAATTCAATGCCTGTCTTATGGTAACCGGAGAGCTGATAAACATATATTATAACACTTACATAGATATATTTATTACGCCCGGACACAGAACAAACAAATGCGCTCATAACACAAATGTTTGCCCTAGATGGGAATCGATCCCGCGACCTCCGGTTTTGCAGTCAGGGCCTGCAACCACTTTGTTACGTACCAATTGTTACGTAGGCACATACCTCATGAGACCTTTAACACTTTAAGTTCCTTGTTAAAGGTGTCAACAAAGGTATTATGGAACATCCCTTGTAATACCGTCTTGGAAATAAGATGAGGGCCCAAATAATAGACCCTTTGTATCAAAGGCCTTGTAACAACTAAGAACGGTAATGTTGCGTTTGTATGTGTAAAGGAATGTCAATTAATGCGTTGCCAATAAACATAACGAGGGTCCGGAGTTCGAATCTTGATTTTAGAAAAATTGTGCGAAGATAACACATATCGCTATAATGGTAAAGGAAAACGTCGCGAGGAAAGATTAAGAGCCTCTCATAGTGAGAGGGATTTTGGGCCATAGTCTACCACGCTGGCCAAGTGCGGATTGGTAGACTTCACACACCTTAGAAACTATTATATAATTTATAACATCTCTAAAGTGTGCAGGTTGCCTCACGATGTTTTCCTTCACCGTTATAGTGAGTGATATTTAAATTTTACTTATAAAACGCACGTGCGTGCCAGGATCGAACCCAGACGCCCGGAGTGGAAGGCCGAATTTCGAACCACTAGGCTATCACTGCTTAAATTGCCTAATTTGCAATTAAGAGTATCCATCCGTCCGTGGAATTGTCCCGATCGTTATTATTATTATTAGTATTTGAATGGATCGTACGGATCATCGGGATCCGATCGTCTCAACTGCAGATTTAGCGCGCACGCGAACGTTTAACGATGTTTACGTGACTCACGGTGGCAAGCCGGCCCGTCTGCTCGCCCGCGCGCCGACCGTCGACCTCCGACATCGTTGCGCCAACCTCATCACTCACTTCCGCGTCACTCACTCATTGTACGATCGACGGACACCCCCGTACATCGCGTCTCGATATCACGAACTGCTCAATTACTATTTAAAGCCTGGTCTGTTAATTAAAATTTTACATCGAAATGTTGGCTAATTCTTCTCCTTTACGAGTTACGTATGATCAGTCTGTTATGGATCCTTAGAAATTGTACTCATAAATAAGGTAACTGCTGAGTATCAAGCGACGCTATCGAGGTATCGTTGAACAGTTGAAAAAAGATTCCTTGCACATGAAACGAAAGATTAGTAAAAGCTTTTGTCAGCGGTCTCTTTTTTCTTTGTAGACTGTTGGGAGTCATCAATGCGTTGCTAATTTTCGAGAAGGTTTTCTCGAATTTCTTTCAAGGTTAAAAGTCATTGGTGCCGTGAAAGTTCTAGAATTATATAATTACTGATGCGTTCAATACATATCTTATTCAAAATAGGGAATATTCTAATGTCTCACTGTATACATTGATTAAAGGACAACTTGGTGAAGTATCTGCTTCAAATCTGACTAAATTGTCTAAAACATATTCGAATTACGCGTTTTGTTTTCCTAGTTGTTATATTGGAAGTGCTATTTAAAATTTTTTGTTTCTTTGATTCCTGAGCATTTTATATTCTAAAGGTAAGGCTTTATATGTTGAATCTGAGCACTATACTTGTTCGCATGGAAATGACGTTTTAAATTTTAGCTTTAATATCCACACGCAGTACCCCGCAGTATTAAAAAAAATACAAAGTACTCGCCTTAAAAGCGACTAGCGGCAGTTAAAAATAGAAAGAGTATTCTCTCGCAGCTGTCGGCATTATAGGATTTCTTATGCTCGAACACGAGACGACATTTCTTAACCCCTTTTAAGCTTCACTTAACTTAGAATTTAGCGAAACGTCCTTGACATGAACAAAGATTTGCGAAACACGCCTCCGTGTCACGAAGACACGATCAATTAAGCAAATCAACATTTCGGTTCTCTGTTCCGTTCGCACATACGTGTAATTGTATAAGTTCGAATGGGATGGATGTCGAAGGTGAATGATGTGTGTAGAACGTTTCGTCTCCGGCCAGTCTCGTGGCGCGTGCGGCGCGGATCGCGCGGTCTCGGCGCGTTCCATTTTCGCGTTCCAAATTTGAATCGTGAACGAAGTTTATCGATGTACGTTTTTGTATTATTTTAACTTGCGCTTTTTATAAGTGGTCGTATTGGAATCTTTGTTGATGTAGTCACCAGTGGAAGGATCGTCGCCAAATTAATAAAACACTATTAAAACGTGAACAAGTCACTTCCTTTTCGTTAAATTCGTTGTGTTTATTTAAATAACTCAAATCATAGTTACATAGAGCGATATGTGTACGTGTATAAATATTAATACGGAGATGTTTTCGACTCAAAACTTGTTCGTTCGAAAACTATAAATACCTGCCCTTTCAAATATATTTTTACTACCAAAATAGAGATAGCTTTTTAAAAGTGTTTGTAAGAAATAAAGTATGTTTATGGCCATAAGTTTTTATTAAGACCGCGACACGATTGTGCGCGTAAATTGGAATTTTATTCAATGACTCATAAGACCTAGAAATGGAAAGTGCCGGTCGGTTAGGTATTCCAGTAAATGTCAAAACGAGACAATGGCTGCCGCTATCTTATTAATTTCAGTTTAAATAATGCGAAAATATGACTCAAAACTTAACCGTAACTCGACCCGGTTCAATTGTAAACACAACCCATTTAAATATTGTTGACTTGCGAGCGTGTCTATTATCGCGCGTAATTTTTGACTGTTACAATTTTTTTTGACTGCCTCGTTGGTCGGGCGGTTGCTAGTGCGATCGGAATGTCCTGGGTTCAAATCCCGGGTTGGGTACTATTGGAGTTTTCTAATTTAGAATTTCTAGTAGTGACCCAGAGTCTGGATGTGTGCCCGGTGCATGGCAATAGGCTCACCGCCTATTCCATTGTGGGACTTAAACGTAACCGGCGGAATGTCGGGGTGTACTACACTCCTCTGCCTACCCCTTAGGGGATTACAGGCGTGACGTTACATATTCGGTTAAATGTAATGTTGCCGAGTATACCGTAATACCTGGCCTCGTGGTCCAGTGGTTAGAGATCCTGATGCAAAACCAGTAGTCGTTTCGTTTCGATTCCCGCAACGGACAAACATTTGTGTGACGAGCATTTGTTTGTTCCGTGTCTGGACGTAATAAAAGTATTATATCGTGTGTATATATGTGTGTTGATCAGCTGTCCGGTTACCATAACGCAGGCATGAAATTGCCTAATTTGGAATCGTGAAAGCCACGCGGTGGAATTGTCCCCGGTTGTTATTATGACAAGTTAAGTACAAGTATTATACAAAGTTAAACGCTACTTAAGTACATCGACATGTGTACCTGTTTTTTTTTTCTATGGTATTAGAGTAGCGAACGAGCTGGCAGCTGTCACGAGTGACCGCTCCCGCCCGTGGACATCTGCAACCGACGTCCATTAGAACTGTAGGGATGGAACTGTTAGTGTGAATACAGTTAATAGATGTTAAATAAGAACTAGTTGGTGAGTGTTCGTCAGCAACAGGACTGCAGGAATGGGACTGTTAGTAAAGTTAGTCCAGTTAGTATTAGTTAGTTAAGTGCAGTTAGTATTCGTTAGTATCTTCCCTATCAGATATAGTATGCTGTATTGTTATAGTATGCTGCATTGTTATAGTGTGCTGTATTGTTATAGTATGCTGTATTGTTATAGTATGCTGTATTGTTATAGTATGCTGTATTGTTATAGTATGCTGTAGTACGTAATAGTATGTGTTTAGTATGCTCACCCTGTGAAGTTTTGCTCGTAAAGCAGAGCGAGGAATATGGCCATCGCGTCATCTCCGCCCGCATCATTATCTATCACTATCTTCGGCCTGTCGTCTCTCTCGTAATTTGGTTTACAAGGATTTTCAGAAAGGCTATTGGGCTCGATGTTGTTTGGGGAAGGCGATCCTTTCTGGGCACACAGCGACGCGCCTCTGTAAATATAAGATTAGGGGGCATAAGCTTGTCTGTAACTTAATTATTTTCGTTTTTAACGTCTTTTTCATAAAAAAAAAAGTATTTACTATTAAAAGCTGTAACTGTACGAAAATTTCGTGACATCAGCCAGTGTATATATATATATATACAATGATAGATTTATATACAAATTTATGAGACAGTTATTTAAGGACAAGAAATTGTATACTTCGCTAATTAAAAAAAAAAATGTGTACATTTTTTGATTACATGTGCAAAACAGAAAATTAATAGCTAACAGTAGGTGCCTACATTATTTAGGTATCATGAAATCTGTCAACGTAAGACAGATGGGGCAACCATCGAGGATCACCGTGAAATCCAGAAATCAACTTAACAGCCCCAAAATTGCATTCAAATTCCAATTCCGATTTTAAACAAAACACGATTCAAACAAACTTTGTCATTATCAATTCGAATTCGAAGACAAAATTCAATTTCCTGTTGGAAAATTAAAGTTATGCCTAATTCTTAACGTCTCGCGGCGGTCTTTAGTTTAGTTTAGTGTAGTCGTATCGTTAACACATGTCACTTCGAAGATTAAAGAGAGAGAGGGAGAGAGAGATACAATAACATTGATAAGACGTAATCAAATTCTTTTTTTAAATTACCCAAGATATAGAAAATAGATGTGGCTAAAAGCTACTTACAAGAGGAAATAGAACATTAAAAGTGATTTGCAAAAAAACAAAATTAAATTCCCTATCATCAATTTACGAATTGATGATATTCGCTACAGGAGTATTTAAAACACAAATGCGACATGTCGGCAAACATGTTTAGTGATAAGTTTTTTTATTACTGGTACTATCTGACAATTACCGAATCAACATCCTACATATTGTAAGTATAACAAAGGGCTATAGGCATAACAGATAGACTTACTCCTGTCTGCCGTTCACAGCGACCAAACAAGCGAACAAACACACAGACAACATTCCAAACACGTCCTCTCTCAGATGCTGTGATTGATAAACTAAATATAAGATAAACCGAGTTTATCGACAGCGTGTGGAAGTTTAAGATGTTCAAATCACTAACTCTAATATATAAAATGTCGTTTACTTCTTAATATGATAGAATCGAATGACGTAATATTAATATATAAATGATATTCTTCGTTCAATAATTAGTATTTATTTATGGTTGTTCCGGTATAGCACTTATAAAGGAGCACAAACTGATTTTCTTTCGTGTCTGGAATTACAATTACAAATTACAGAGGATGTAAAGACAGCTGATCCCTACATTACACATACTTACACATATTTAGAGTTACATTATAGTATATTATGTTCGATATTATGTATCTATATTGTAAGTATAGATTTTACGATGAAGCTTTTCTTTATACAATTTCATAATTAATTAATCAATAAACAAACATGCATTTCGAGTCGTATCTCTTTCCTACTCGAGCGGAGTAAAAAGGAGGGAGGTCGAATTCATTCCAATTCAGCAACGAACGTTCAAATTGTCTCCCCTAAGAATTAATCGCTTCATTGTCAAATGTATCTTAACGCACGGGAATATAGCTCAAAATTGTGTGCACTTCACATTTAAACGCTTGTGGCCTTGAAAACTATACGACAATGATCAGCTGAGTACGCAACAAACGAAATATGTTTACAGGCACACATGCAAATGATTATTCCTGATCGATTTTAAGCATTATCGTCGTAATGTTAAAGCTCAAATATGCTTGGCAGGGCGAGAATGAAATTAAGCATTGCTGCCCAGAGGGATATTTTCATGTTTAATGTGTGAGTGTGGCCTATTTTTTTTAAAACGCCACTTCATTTTGCTTATTTATAGCGGTTTAGTATCATACATAAGTAATAATAATACACAAACACGTGAAAAGTCCAAGTATAGTGTCATGTCTGGTAAATCATTCGGATAATATATCTAGAGTGGTTTACGTGATAGTAGGTATATGAAGGATATCTGGATTAAATTACGGGTAACCTAAGAATATAATCTTTTGTTGTCAAAATGACTTCAGACAAAAGTTTATTATAAACAGCAATTATAATCTTTTATTTATCGTAATCGTAACGACGGAAGGCTAGAGAATACGATTCCCCATAGCATCCGACCAAAATTTCAAACACAATTTTTATACTAAAGTATTACCAAATAAATTTCTAATCAATAGACAATTGTGTTACGCTGTTACTTACGATTTATCCATTGGCTTTAAGGTGTTTTAATATCCTTTGTTTCTCTAAGTTCTTTGTGTAAATATTGAGTATTGTTCACTTATAAAAAGAATTCTGGCGTATTCACTGCAATTTTCTCAGACACGTTTAACACGCGGTGCGAATGGACGCGTTCGGGCGACGCGACGTTCGTGTTCGGTATCGCACGACGAATGCGTCTGCGTTTAGGGATACGTAGGTTTGTAGATACTTCGTGCGCGTACGGAGTAGACTAATCGATGGATACAATGGATGCGAATATACTGGGACATGTGTGAAGCAATAAAATGTACTGTTACATAAATCGTTGATCGTATTAATCGATGATGCTTATACCGCGTCTTATTTTCCTTACCCATCATTGTATCGTATTTGATTATAGGGTTGACAATGAAACATTAGCAGCGCGGAGCAGCGCCACCTGTTGAGAGCCAGTCGTTCTGTTTCATTGAATTATTTCATTGAAACTGACATTCTAAAACAAAAAATCACAATTTTTTTAAAATATGTAATATGTATTTATGTATGTTAAGTCCTATTATGTCCTCTATTTTTCAAAATTGGCGTAGATTTTTTTTTATAATTTAAAGATACCAAATGGAAAGTATAGGTACTTCCAAAACAAGAAAAACATAATTTAATTTTAAAATATCGATTAGATAAATATGAATCACAAAGTCATTCTAATATTGTATTTATCGCTAAATTCCAAATAACACTTAGACAATTGTTATTAATAGAAAAAAAAAAATGCAATTTTCTAGATTGTTTCACTTTATTGGTCGCTTGAAAACACATCAATCAAAAACTGTTTATACTCTTCTAACTTTACAGAATACACTATTCTAGCATTTGCATCTTCCTTCTGGACGAACGAGTTTGTATTGGTACCCCTCTTGTCTCCTAGAAATGAAAATTTACGTGTAGACAGCAAATAAATGAAACTGTAGGATCTTTTCCGACCCTTTCATTATTCCACTGCTGGAATACAGCCTTTCACTCCGGGGGATTCAGGTTCAACTGCTGGCACGCACCGTTGGCTTGTTAAATGCGTTTTATAACTAGAAATTTAAATATCGCTTGCTGTAACGGTGAAGGAAAACATCGCGAGGAATCCTGCACACCTCAGAGATGTTATAAAGAGTATAATATTTTCTGAGGTGTGTGAAGTCTGCGACTCTGAACTGCACTCGACGAGCGTGGTAGGCTATGGCCTAAATCTCTCTCCCTAGGAGGAGGAGGAGGCTAGGCCACTGCTAGACTGAGCAGTGGACTAATAAAAGGGTCGAAAATAATATTAAATTTCCAACAAAGTTTACTATATACATACCACACATTAAGATATCATTCTTTGAATATTTGTATTCCAGCACTAAATCTGGCCTCACTGCTATAGCTACCGTGGCAGGATCCAAAGCAGCCCAAGTCTCATTCTTTGCCAAACCCACTCTCTCGTATATGTTCTCGGCCTTCATAATATCTGTTTGTATTCCTCCTAACTCGTTCATTCTCCAATCCTGGAAAATTGAAACTGTATTCCAAGCGCTAACCATCTCGATAATCTTTCTATGAGTAAGTGGATCATCATTCTTCTAATATTAAGAATAGTCAATTTACTTTAATAACGATTAGATACTTTATACAGTATGTGTTAAACATTCTTTGTATATCAGTGGGTATATAAATGGATATATGGATATAGATGGATAAAATATGTAATGTTGTTCTGTTAAAAAGTGTACGCAAATATTTGTAAAATAACAGTTACCAGACTAATATTCAAATACTCCTTGACTTGTGAAAATGGAAATATGGTGACTTTGTCTGGCTTAGCATGCTGAGCTACAATGTGGTAAGCTTCTACATCCATTCGCGCGTTAAATTCCGCCGCAGGATACTTTGCACCTGAAAAAAGTTTGACAGCTCAATGTTGGAGTACAACAAACAATACTCTCAGCATTCTTAGCCTGGATCTTTGCTAAACATGTGCAGACAGGACTTTCTCAAGATGGCGCATAACGATGTTTTAATCTCCATATTGGTCAGTTCCCTACCTAGTCAGATATCCTCATGCCAATTCTTATATTATTATTTTATCAATAATTCCTTTGCTAGCGTCCTTCCGTTCCACGTGATGTCATAATTACAGTTGTTACCATCAATTGAGAGACTACTATTCCTTTTCCTTACCATTCGATTTCTGAATTATGAGTTCTACAAAGTAAATATTATGTACTGGCTTAACGTATCAATATTCCACTTACTATAAATATGTCCTGCTCCAACATATAAATGCGTTAGCCTTGCGAGGAATCTTGGATCCATTTTTATTGCCATCGCCACATTGGTCAGTGTACCTATCGTGATCACAGTGAGTTTTCCTAAAAAGATGAAGACAGAATAGCAGTCAATACATAAACTGCATAAATTTGCAGATTTATATATTTTAATTACATGTCATTTCTATTTCTCTATGTCTCTCCACTTTCATCATTGATCGCTGTATAAAGTAAAATAATCTTACCATTGTACTTCTTAGATAATTGAATGAGAGCTGTCACTGCATCTAGGTCCTTCGCCGGTATCAGATCATCGGGCAGTTCACCATAATCCCCGAGACCATCTTCGCCATAGTACCCTTTAGCGTACGGTGTGGTAACCAACGATGATTTGGAACCTCTATATATTGGCACCTTAAACCAAATATGTTCACAAGTTACAACGAAAACGGTATTCTCAAAATTGGTGAAACGTGGTACATGGATGCAAATAAACATACAAAAAGTAAGAAAACGAAGACAATCATTGATGCAATTAAGGTTAACAAAGAGGGTACAAAGAAATCAGAATGTAAAGTAAGATATCAGAATCCTTTCTATTATTAAAATGAAAAGCAAATTTATTAATGAAAATGATGGAAATTACAACACTACATAGTATATTTGCTGGCGCAATTATAGTATTTCGGTAATCTTGTAACAATGCAAGCCTTTGTTAGCTGGTCGATCATTCACATCACTTGCCCTATGAACTGCATAATTATGAACTATTTCAGCGAGTGCAGGTTTACTTACGTCTTGTCGTTTAGCGACTCTCAGTATTTTCTGATTGTTAATATACACATTGTCTTCATTGGTGTTGCCGTTGCCAGTCGTTAATGCTATTAACTCTGGTCTGAAAGCCAGAGGAAAATTAATGATAAAGAGATTTCTTTTGAAATAATGAAAGAATGACAAAACAGATATACAATGCGAGTGTTGATGGATGTAGGCGCCGAGGGAGACCTAGGCTGTCCTATCTCAACCAAATAGGTCAGATACTGGCTGACGGAAGAGTCAAGAGTCTCCGAAACCGGCGTGTATGCATGAAGAGAGTGATG